>CM051027.1:49510117-49552617 GCA_027627225.1 Congeria kusceri | reverse complement strand
TCACACGAATTATCGCCAAAAATGGAAGAGAATTCTGAATATATATATGAAAATTGACTTCATGAATAAAAGACATACACACTTGTTCACTTCGTCTATGACGAGAGACGAATTTCAGGAAAATATTTTTTAAGAACATTTAGTAACCATACCCTCTGCGTTCCGTAGGACTAAAATTATTGTCATAGTATGATGAAAACCCAGAGAAATTAACATTTTCATGCACATCACTTTGCTATTTGTCCATAAGTATGCGGTGCCCATCCATTCATTATAAAGGTAAAATAGTTTTATTACATCAGAAAACCGTAAATACATACTATAATGATGGACAATCGTTGTTTTATAATTAAACCTTAACAGTGTTAGAAACTGTAGACACTGTTTAGAAGATCACGTTTAAATGACCTTTCGAACACTTAAATATCTTGGCCCTGCTGCGCCCAATGAAAAGTTTGGCGGCGGTGTTTTTAAAGGGCAATTATTTCCAAAATGATCCCTTTCGGAAGAAGTTATGAATTGGTAATTTTCAAGTGGAAACAATTAAGTATAGTGGACATCTCAATGTCGCGAGTTAATTTCGTGCATGAAGTTTGTGGTTTATACATACTAGGATAAAGTTAAACCACAGCATTTTGAAGGTAGTAATATTCTTGGGCCAGAAAAAGGTCATCTGAACATGAAACTTAGTCTAATGTCTTAGATCCAGTAAGCGGATGATACAGTAGCATCAGATTGAACATGATTTTAAGGATATTGAATGACGGTATAGTTCTATTAAAATACACTCATGTTATCAGTATCAAAATATAAATGCGGGATGAAGAGTGATAACCTTGCACAAATGTAAGGTCTGGTGTAATAACCTGAGTCCGTTATATACTTTTTTCATATCTGACATAGGTATAAACACTGTACATGAATGCGTTTACAACGAAATACATATAAATGCTTGTTACAGAAAAAACGATTCATTTATTAACATTAGATGACACATCAGATTATGAGAAACCTTCTTGTAATTCTGCTTCTTTACAAACACGTTTTCGTATTAATATACCGTAACTGTAGCTTGAATTATAAATGGTTCTTTAAACGACATCACTGAGTTTTCGATTTGCTCTTTACTTTCAGTTGCAGTTAAGACCACGTAAGAATTTAATGGCATATAAAATACTTACGTCAGTTACGACTAGAAAACGCTACACAATCTAATATGTGAGCATTCATACAAAACTGCACATTATATCATTTGCATCAGATCTTAATGATGCAACATTAATTTTATATTTATCTTACAATCCGTGTTTTTATATAAGATATCGTAACAGTCATTGAAAACTAAACAACTATAAAATAAAATATATGCACATTCTTCATCTGCAAGTTCGTGTCTGTTAGTCCAAAACTAAACGAATTGTTGGTTTCCGCTTACGTCTAGATAAAAATTAAAGTCTAGTGGGGGCGGGGGGGAGAGGGTTTGGGGGTAAAAATAACTTTTTGTCCTGATCGTTTGTTTTCTTCGCGGCATATTCACCACACAGTTAAGGTATATTGGACTGCACGTCAAATGTTCAAATGCCTCCAATCAAAGAAACTGTACCTTACGGTATGTAATTACCAATCACGCCTGTCTCACGCAGACTAATTCGATTTGTTTGCTTATTACCGAAAAGCCGCATTTTAGCGAAAACTACTCTTTTTACCGAAATTCAGAAAAGTTAATGATCAATGGGCAAAAAAAGTTCAGGGTCGGAGGAACACAATCAGGGGTTGGTTGTCGGGTAAGCGGAAACCAAAAACGTTTTACCCCTTATTCATTCGGTTTGTGAATTGTTCCAAACTGCGATCAAAAGCAAACTTACAATTGATTGAATTGTAAATACGCAATTTCATAATGACGTCATATCTGAAGGTACATCATCACATTGTATGTTTGTTATTGGACTATTGAAATTAGGTTAACCAATAATAAAATTGCATAAAATCAAAACGCTACAAGAATAAATGCAATAAGCAATTTGTAATGTCGTTTATAATTTTAATAAAGTTATACTAATAGTGTTTCTCCTCTGAGTAAAACTTACGTAGACTTCGAACACTTTACTTCGCGTCTTTTCGTAAAAATGTGAAGTCATAATTGGAAACACGAACATGTTGGACGATACCAACTTCCATGATTAAATTATGCTCTATTAAAAAATATTTGTATATTTAATATTTGTATATTTAATATTTGTATATTTAATATTTGTATATTTTATATTTGTATATTTAATACATGTATATTACATTTCTGTATATTTAATATTTGTATATTTAATATCTGTATATTTAATATTTGTGTATTTAATATTTGTATATTTAATATCTGTATATTTGATAGTTGTATGATTAAGCAGTTGTTGCCAATACGTACAGAACAATTGTTGAATCAAATGTGCAATACGGGGCTTTTGTGCATTAAAAAGCATCACACATGTAGGATCGTTTGGTCTACTTAGGCATTACAACATGTGTAGTTCATATCCATGGTAAATAAATACTGGTAGATTATACTTAAAATTTAGAACAGTACATGTGTTTTCTGTATCCTTGAATCGTTAAGTTAGATAAACATGACCCGTGTATTTTGTATCCTTGAATCATGAAGTTAGATAAACATGACACGTATATTATGTATCCTTTAATCATGAAGTTCGATAAACATGACACCTATATTCTGTATCCTTGAATCATGAAGTTAGATAAACATGACACCAATATTCTGTATCCTTGAATCATGAAGTTAGATAAACATGACACACAAAAAATGATGCATTCTGTTAGAGCATAGAGCACTTCACTCGTTACCCCTTGTAAATCATGGATTCAGATTAACATTGCACGTTCATTCTGTAAAACAAAAAGTAGAGCACTTCACTCGTCAGCCGTTTGAATCATGGAATCAGATTAACATTATACGTGTATTCTGTAAGTGAGATGCAAGTTAGGTGTAACATTACATCTGTATTCAATAATCGTGTTGTGAAAGCAAGATCAATTATGCTGTTGGATGTGACAGCGCGACTGTATTTCAAAAATGTACATTATTATAATATAATTTTATAAATTAATGATATAATTTTACATCTTTTCGAATAACGTTACCATATTATTTGCAATGCGGTAATTAGGTCTTTAAGTCGCTTTAAAAGCTAAATTTATATATATATATAAATCAAGACAGTTTGCAACCATCCTGTTGTTAAATATTGTATCAAACGTGTATCGTTACATTATTATAAATTTAATTATGTGCAGCCTTTGTGTTATTCACATAAGAAATTTTCGGGGGGTTGGAACGAGATACAAACTGAGAATACGCTAGTTCGAAGATATGGGCATTTATTAACTTTAAATTGCATTACAGTGGAACAATGATTGTGTAAATCTGTAAACATATGTTTAGATTATATTAATTCGAGTAGGTAAGGAATCTACTTAATTTGAAAAGCTGACAACTCCGTTATATTTCATGGTTATAAAAATCGTTTGACCCGTTATTAGTTCAGGTTGTTATTGGTTCACGTTACTGCTGGTGTATTTAAGCAGAGTCGTTCAGTGTTTCAAGTGGTCTGCAACGTGCTGTTGTATTGTACGCGTCGATGAAAAGGGTAAATGGTTTTGAATGATAATTTGGGTGTTAATGATACTAGTTTTGACTTCACTGTAGTCACCTAGCAGTGTTATGGATGAACTGAGCAATAACATTCGAATACATGAGACCGCATGCACCATTATAACTGGTATTTTGGGCACAGCCAGATGAATGCTAAGTTTAGCATTAGTTAAGTGTAGCCTTTGTTTTCCTGTATTGTGTCAGTAATATGTGAGTTCTTGGTCTAGAGCTTAGGATAGGTCTGATACCTGATTATTTGAGAGCACGGTGACTCCAATTTAGTGAAGCCATGACAGGCTCTTATAAAGGTTTCCAGTTACAGTTAGTTTATGTTGTATTTACTTAATTGTTTATATGTCTCAATTGTTTGCTTTATATGTTCCAATCATAAGCCAGGCAGGATGGAGGAAAACAATGCATATTAATACATATTGATAAATTTCATAGTTGTCATATACCCGTACACGGTACAATATGTAAGTAAGTTCTATTAAGTCCTCCAAAGTACGTGTATCTATCTATTTAGCAGTGATGACATACCTGAACTTCATGATGTCCAGGAAATACTTGAAGATGATGTTAACACACCACATCATAATTGTGACACTACCGTAAATGGTTTTGGGGGTGAACTTGTTAATTTTTGCAAACTATTTTCCTGTTAAATTGTAAATGGCCGTCAACTACAAAATATGCAGAATAATGATAGTCATCATACATTCATAAACCATCTTGGCTCTATTACCATTGACTATTTTCTTTTAACAAATCAGGTGTTTGGCCTAGCGGTCAATTTTGAGGTCTTAGATAGATCTGAAAGTTCTCCCTTGTCTATTAACTTAACATTAAATGTATTCCAATCTAGCTTGAATAATATAAATGCAGGTGCATCAAGAACGATATATGATTTGACATCTGATAATCAAAACGAATGTACCAATAAATTAACAGAGAGTGTAACTGCTGGACATTTTAAAGTGATAAAGAGTATGTGTATTAATAATGATTCTGTTAACTGTATTGTTAACGAATTGGAAAGAATGTTATTAAAATGTAGTGAGAATTTTAAACCTGTCCGGAAACATACCCAATTTAGGAGAGGAAAACCCTGGTTGGAACATAGCTGTAAGGAGGCCAAAATGAGTTCAAGGATAGCACTTGTTCGTTTTTGAAAGCATCGAAGTATGGAGAATCTACAGTCATATTTGGAACAGAAAAATATATATAAGAAAGTGTGTTGTATTAAAAGTCGGCATTATAGTTGCATTTTTTTTGTTGTGAACTCAACAGAAATGCAAACAATTCCCAGGTTTTCTGGAGAAAACCAAAGCAATATAACAATACAAATAACACAAAGCAATAGTAATCAATTGATACATGGTTTGAACACTTTACAAAAAAAATCTTTTTACAGCTTTTGCACCTGACAATATAAGCAGCGAAACTCTCCGACCTCATCAAGACTGCGATAGACTGTTCAATGAAGCCGAAGATTTGCTATTTCATAGTCTGATTACAGATCAGGAAATATTTATAATATAAAGTATATCAATATTAAAAAAGCAAGTGGTGGACAGTTAGTGCCCCAACATATAGTGTATTCTTTAAATGTAATTTTTCCATATCTATGTAACCTTTATAATAAAATATTCATATCAGGGTGCTTTCCTGAAAAATTGATACGTTGTATAATTATTCCCGTGTATAAAAAAAGGGTCTGTAAATGACCCAAACAATTACCGTGGAATTTTTGTCACAGACGTTATGAGAGACAGGGCTGCAGTTTAAGCCCGATACTATTTGCGTTATTCATAAATGAATGTTATACTCTTCTGAAATCAAGTAATGTTAGAGGAATACAATTATTTCCAGATGTCATTGAAGTGTTTGCATTTATGTCTGCTGATGACGTCGCATGTATTTCTGATGCTGTTAGCGGCTTGTAGTCACAACTTAATTTGTTACATTCCTTTTGTAAAAAATACAAACTGTCTGTTAATATAGATAAAACAAAGGTTCTCGTTTTTAAAAATGGGGGAATCATTTCAAAACATGAAAAATGGAAGTATGCAAATATTTATATTGATGTTGTTAGATGTTTTGACTATGTCGGAATCCACTTCATAAGTCGACTGTCAATGTACAAAAATGGCAGAGCATATGTCCGTTAAAGCCGAAAAGGTTTTAATATATATATACTATTTCACTTAAAGAATTTAAATGTTTACCTTATGATACATATTTAAAAATATTTGATACTAAAGTTGTACCGATAATGTTGTATGGAGCTGAGTTGTGTGGAATGAATGAGTTTCACTGTACAGAAACTTAACATATGTTAGCATGCAAACGTTTTCTCTCTGTTAATAATCAAGCATGTAATGTTGCTGTGTATTGTGATCTTGGAAGGTTTCCTGTACATAATGGCAGCAAAACGATGTATGAAATACTGATTAAGACTATTGAGTATATGCCAAAACCTCGTTATATCAGATTGTTTTATGATATGCTTTTGTTTTATGACAACATAGGCGACAGAGACTGGGCCTCACTTATAAAAGATAATTGGTATACAAATGACTTTGGATATATATGGGAAGCCCAGAGTGTTTCTGATACAAAATCATTTTTGAATCTATATGTTTGCAGACTTAAAGACAAATACTATCAAATTTGGAGGTCAAACTGTATGAAGAATGACAAATTGAAAGTGTTATATATATATAAATGAAATCAAGATTTGAAACTGAACGTTATGTAAAATGTATTGATGTTAACACATGTCGACGTTGTTTGCAGGTTTTCGTAAATCGTCACATCAACTATGCATTGAAACTGGGCGCCACTATAATATAGCACCAGAAGAACGTATGTGTTTATATTGTGACTGTTCTGTTGAGGATGAATATCACTTTGTGTGTGTATGCCCACTGTATACTTATTTAATAATAAAATATTTACCAATCGATTACACTGAAAATCCGTCACTTGTTAAATTTTATTTTTTGATGTCAAGCAAAAATGAACATGTTATTTGAAATGTTGCTATGTATCTTTTTTATGCTTTTAGAGAAATGAATGACTTTCTTTCTATGTATGGCTAATAACATAAGATTGTAAAAATAAACCTAATTAATTTTAGCTAAACTCTCTTATTTTCTGTTTATTTTGTAACTTCTGTTTGCTATGATGTTTTTGCTATGTCATACGATACACAGTTATACTTGTGTACGATAAATATTGCATGACCATTACCACTAATATTGTAAATATATAAATGTAATTCATACTTGTGCGTGGGCCGGTGGCCTTTTGTACAATAAATTGTAAAATGAATTGTGAAATATACTCTTTATTCATCATTGTTTCTGTTGGGTTTGTTTTTATAGACACCGCTTGTCGCTGAATATGATTTATCTTATTTTTTCTATTGTTTTAATTGATCATTTTTGTGTAAATACAAAAAAAACAACTAAGGAATCAGGCATTTAAAATATTTGTCTGATCTTATATTTTCTGGCGAGAAACATATATTAACCAAAAATGTACAGACCTAGTCTCTAGTTCAGGGGCAAAATCAGTTTTATCGACAAACATGTACACGTATGCTTTGCAAAATCAGTACAATCAGTTTTATCGATATACATGAACACGTATGTAATCTACTTCAGGCATCTTATGTTTGTGCGTTATCTTAAATCAGTAAGACGTGTAGCGGTAGACTTTGCATCTTGATAACATACCTAAGGCTTAACCAGGACTAAGAAATACCAGGAATCCGAATTAGATAATAATGTGTGTCGACAATAAAGAAGCAAGTATATATATACTAGTAAGCTAGTTGATTCCAATAATAATCCGAACACCGTGCGCTGAACATTTACTTCGTTTGGATCAAGTATTAGTTCAATCGATTTGGTTGACATATTTAAAAATTTATTGTATGAATGTAATATGCTACAAATGGACGGGAACTGTTGATACTGATGTATAATATGAACATATATTGAATTCCGTTATCACATATCTAAAGTTTTTTTAAAGAATTAAACAACTAAAAATAGGAAAACAATCGGATATTGGTGAAATTTAAGCAAAGTTTTATAATACAAATGCATGTTACATTATTTGTTCAAAGCGTTGTGTTCTTTTTTTTCAGTATTAGACACGGGTTTCTGTTTAGAAAGCTGGTGTAAATGCCTCATAGTTCAAGTATATACACCGGGGTCTTAATCTGACTAATTCAAAGCATTTTTTTTTCCGAAAAATATTGATTAAAACCGAGAGAGAAATTATACATTCTGTAAGTTGATTTTAAGAAACCTTTCGATGTACTCGATGTACTAGTGCACCATGGTCTATTTTAAAATCATAACAGTATTGGAAAGAAAGGAAATGTATTTTATATTTAATTTTCAATATACTCAACTCTCCAGAGCAGCATTCGTGTACAAGATAAAAATATAATCGATCAATAGGGACTGCAGCAATATTCATGTGTTTAATTTAGCAACCGAACCATTTAGATGCAATTGTGAGACGCGGCAAGGGAATGTTATCAGTACGATTCTATTTAACCTCTATATTAATGAGTTACACCGCGTTTTTAATGAACAAAGGACACAGGGGCATATTAATTTCATATCCGAACAATACCAGATATGATATGTATTCTTTCCGGGAACGATATAGATAAAGTCGCTAAAACAGCGATTAAATTACAAAATCAAATTAAATGCATCCATTAATTCATAGTATTGTATCCATATATGTTGGGTCTCGGTGATTATATGAAAACTAGAATAACAACGTCATCACTTTTTATAAATATATGGGTTTGTTATACACGCCAAAGTTAAAATGGACAAGGGCCGGGATTAACTTAGCGGGGCAAGCAAGCCCATTTAGTAATGCCATCACATTATACCAACGTTTATTCTGGGAAATTCTAAATAGACGAATATTTAAAATTATTCCATACCATCCTTAAACATGTTCTGATTTTACGGTGCAGATATAATTATGTGGCGTTTAATATCTAAATGTCATTGGAAATTTACATTTGCAATATTAGACATTTTGGTTGTGAAAAATTCTACAAAAATATTGTGACTGTATGAGAGGGCAGTAGATTGCCATTGTCCGTTGAATACTATACAAAATATATTAAATATTGGCGTAATCTTTTACAAATGCCTAATATTCATTGTCACCCCAAACATTTGTTATAATATGCTTAATCGACAAGATTATATAGGAAGAATTTACGGAGCTACATCAGTAAACTTTTGCTATATCGTTATGCCTTTGGTTTTGCTTAGCTTGACTTAGAAATTGCAGACGTTAAAGTATTGCTGAATGACGTTTAAGTATTGCTGAATGATTATTTTTTGTAATATAATCTATAAATAGACGCTTTCCCATTGGTCCGAACAGCCATCGATGACTGAATATAAAAGTAATGTCGCACGGCCTAAACTCATGTCTTATGGGCTAAAAATAGATTTGTGGATTTCCCAAAATGTTTACCCGGCTTGCACATAGAAATTCACACACAGCAACGGGAACCAGATCTGTTACATATATTCATGTTATATTAGATAAAAATAGATTTTTTGAATTCGTCTTTGGGTTCCCGACATGATGTGCATTGAAAACTGTACAAGTAACAGTGAAACCAGCATTACACAGCGTTCTTTGCTGTTTACATATACAACAATGACGTCATTTTGTTTATTTTCGTGACGTCATTTCATGTATTTTGTTTGATTTAGTAGGTTATTTTTCCAATTTATCAGAATGTGGTGAGATAAATAAAATAACAGATCTGCGTTGGATTATAATAAGTTCATCTGCTATTTTGCTAGTAAAATATATATAGATTATATAACAAAACATTCGTTGACTAGATGGCCAATTTAATTGGGTGCATGTCCAATGATCAAGGAACCTGGATCGTGCGATTTGTTGGGTCAAAGATGTTATAGTGTTTACATTTGTTCACTTATGAAAGGCTGCTACTGCTAAAACCCTACTATTCTGGGATGGTCATTTAACAGCGATTGAAATTAGCAATTTGGCCAAGCAAGCCCGAACTCTTATTTCTCATTACTTGAGAGCAGGATAATGTGGTAATCCCGTCTATATATATATTATTTTTTTTTATAGTTTTATATATAATATATATAGTTTTATATAAAACTAAGAATATGAGCAAGCCGGCTCAAAATGCAAGATGATCTGAGCATTTTATTGTATAACAATATTACAAAACTATTTATAGCTTATATAACAAAACATGTGTGGACTAGATGGCCTTGGACATGGTCTGATGTTCACTGGATGAAACTCATTTTGACCTCGGCTATCGCCTCGGTCAACACGTGTTTCACCCAGTCAACATCAGACCATATCCAATGGCCATCTTGTCAATAATTATATAATGTTGATTTTGTTTGATTGATAAAATCAAGATTGGCATAACTCGTTTAATAATAAAAACGATGTGAAAGGAAACGATTATTTTATAATAATAATGATAATAATACAACAAATGAACTGAACTTGAGAAAACTCATGTCCTATGTGTATCATCTCGAAATACATGTATGTAAGATAATTGAATACAAAACACTTTATTATGGGTCGAATGCGTTTAATTACAAATAATATTTTGTTCTGTTCTGTTCAGTAAACAACACTTAACACTAAAACGGAACCTGACACTTTTTTAATTGTCACATTTTTATTGTAGATTACATTTTTTAAATTTCTATGTGAAAATCACTTTGTTGCTAAAAGTATGTTTTTAATATGCAGCCATTGTTTATGCTGTGTCTGTCAGTTTTTTTTGTTGAGTATAGATATGACAACGCAAAAAAAGATACATGTAATACAAAAAGATACATGTAATACAAAAAGATACATGCAATCCAAAACAGGATGCATTCAAATCAAAATAGATACATGCAATACACTATGAAGGTTGTGTGCGGCAAAGCATCTGTATACATTTATAGTGTAGGCGCTATTATTTAAGCACAATTATTTTTTTCATACTGTATCCTACACATACACAAGTGTTACAGCTTGCAAAACGCGGATATGAGAAAATTAAACGATGTAATGAAATAAAACGGTGTCATCCCACGTAATGAATACAATACCAACTGCAAATCATAAACGAAAATGGCTAAGAGTTATGTATGAAGCAAAGGCACACAAACATATCCAACGTAATCACATTTTTAAAGATCATTAATGATGACATATCCAATTTGTAATTGATAATACCATACAGATTATAACAAGAGGCACACGAGTGCCTGTATCGCTCTACTGCCTTATTATCTAACGATTGTCAGAAGGGATACGACCCTGATGAACCAACTAAGGAAAAAGAAAAAAAGGCCCAGAAATCATTTCGAAATGCAACCAGTGCTTTCTGACAATATTTTCAAAGTATTTCATATAGCCGTATAAGGGAAAATGGCTTCGCCCCCTGGGGGTCATTTTTTTTCAACGGAACGGAACCACTAAAGCAACTTTGGTAGAGAACTTTTCTTTATGTGAAATTATTTGAAAATCTGCCTAGGACTATAGGAGGAGATGTCGTTAAGAGATTGTTCTATTTATAGCTCTGGCGGCCATCTGTCTCAGCTGACCGGAATCATTTGAGCAACTTTGGCAGAGGACCATACAAGAAACATTTGTGTGAAGTTTCGTCAAAGTCGGCCTAACGGTTTTAGAGGAGACGCACGCACGAACGACGGATGAACCGCCATGGCATAAGTTCGTGGAGCTAAACGTAAAATAAAATAGTACGCTAATACATCCTGAAAAAGTAGATGTACAGTTAAAACGTAAAATAAAATGTAAATCATTTTAATCCATTAACTTCATCTGGTTAAGTGTTTGCTAGATAAATTAAATCATTATTACTGGAAATAGTTCTAACATACTTTGTTAACTCACACATACTATTAATCACACATTAACGCTAAAAGAAATCCGACGACACAAGCAACTGTTCTATAAACATGCTACCTATACGCAAATAAAACACATTGATACATAGTATATACATTCCGAAATTTAACAAATTGTCATATGACGCAAACTGATGTGGAAAATACAATTTTCAAATATTTAAATGAACTATAAATCTATGTTTAAGCCCAACCATTACCATATTAAGGGATAATGCTTGTAAAGGCAAGCAACGAAAAGACGCAATTTAAAAACGTATTGTCTGCTGTATAATTATCACAAGTTATTTTATCTACAAAACGGTTTGTATATCAACGAATGTTACTATTGAATTAATGCTCAAGTTACATAAAAACAGTACATGTATATTGCGAGTGCCCATTTTAATACATTTTAATACACCGATTTAGCATTTATTTGTGAAATAAATATTTATGTTTTTCTTGTCAATAGAAAGCAATTAAGAGTGTCAAACGTTTTTACATGAAAATTTACATTGTTATTAACTATATGCATTATTAAACTTTTTAAATGTACACTATTTGTAAACAAAGCTTTTAATATTTGTTAGAAAATAATTAAAATGTAAAATAAAGTATTTTTCGTCAATATTTTGTATTTCGTTCGTCTGAGTTCAAGGTCCTTCTTTGCGTACATGAACATTTTTACTGATTTATTTAAAATCATTTGGGGCCTGGCAAGTACCTGAAATATTGATATTGTTTTTGATAGCCGCTCGTTGAAAATCAATATTATTGAGTTTGCTGCATATGTCGCAAACACATTAACCATAAATTAAGTCAATGTCCATTTATATTTCATATTCATCTTTCCGTCTGAAAATATCAGTGTACATTTGTTTGTTGGAACCAAGCATTTCAAGGAAGTTCACAAGTTGTTTAACTGAAGAGAAGTCCTTTGTATTGACGAATGTTCCAGGTGGAAGAAATTTCTCATAATTTGCCAAACCTCTCACGACCGAAACCACGTCCAACTGGTAAGATCTAAACAACTTTTCTGTAAAATAGTCTGAACAAAACGAGTTTTCAAAACTTAAATATAATTTATATTTCATGTTCAACAATGTTTGGGGCTCTTCATTTGACACTCGGTTGTTTCCACATTTGCCGTAAATATCAAAACATTTTAAAACTGTAATATTTCCCATCGGCGATAATTTCCATCGTTTCCATTTAATTAAACAACTTTCAAATTCGTTTATTTTAATTGGTATGTTATGTTCGATTATTTCCTCAGATTTATTACTGAAGTTGATTCCCAGAGCTGTGGCATGTTGGGAGTTTCATATGAACTTCTTATGTTTACAGTATTGAATTTGACTTGATTTTAATGAACCCAATTTTAAAATTTTACATTTGCTTTTGTTTAGTGTTAAACCCGATATTGATGCAAAGTTTTCGAATACATTTATTAAAGTTTCAAATGATTTTTGTGTGCCATCTAACATAAAGGATGCATCATCAGCGAACATTGATTGTTTAACGTGAACATTATGTATATTTATTCCTGTAATATTTTGATTTAAATCTATTTATGCAGACAAAAGTTCTATGCATATAATGAATAGGTAAGGAGATAATGGACAGCCTTCTCTGACACATTTTTGTATGTTAAACAATTCTGAAAACTGGCCATTATTTGTTATACATGACATTGCATTACGATCTGTACAAAAAGTTAATACTTTTATCATCTTCAAGTTTTAAATACCTTTCATCATGTGCCCTGTGTTCAAGCAAGCTTTGTTTGCTAATCGCTGCGCCTGAAATAATTCTACATTGCATATGCATGTAGAGTTAGAAGATATATAATTCATTCTTTTGTTAATGGAACTATGTCTACGAAAAATTGGCTTCCTATTGCACTATATTTATACTATTTTATAGAAAGCGCTTTATTAAGATATGTGCATGAAATAAATAAAAATAATATAATACACAATAAAATATTTGATAAAAAAATGATTTAGCAAAAAATCATAAAAAACCTAAGACGTGAAAAAGTGGTGAGTGATGTAAATGGAAAAAATGCTTTAAATACAGAAAATTGTGGTAAAACAAAAGTGGATATAGTGATTCCGTGAAACTCCGGTAACACAAATTTATTAATGTTTTGCTTTTTTTTAAACAAAATGATCGTTTTAAAACAATGAACAGTTATCAATAGTCGTGGTATGGGCGCCGCCATCTTGATTTTTACATAACATATCATATGAAAGCCAATACACACTGTACAAAATCCCACGTGACAAAAATTAAAAGTATACTGTACACAAAAGAAATCGTTGGTGAATCAGTACTATTGTTATAGAACAATTATGTCTTCCACTAATTCGGAAAATACATGTGAGCAAACAGTGTTAGACGAGAAGAGTAAAGCTGAAATCAACAACCCTAAAGCAGGGGTCAAACGAAGTAGAGAAGTAGGGAGTTAAATAGCGTGAGTGAGGCTGATACTAGCTTGACCAATACGCCAAATGTAAAACAAAAGATAAAGAAACAGAAACGCGACCAAGATGAACAAAGTGACCACAAAATAATGAACGAACTAAAAGAAATTAACAGAAAATTAAGTAATGTACTAACAAAAGACAGTTATGAAGTGAGAGAACTAGTAAATGGTATTGTGAATCAGCTGAAAGAAGAACTCCTGGGGTCTATTACATTAAGAGTTGAGAATTTAGAAGGAGAACTCTTTGAGAAGGCGGAGGAGAACATCAAATTGACAAGACAAATTGAAGCAGTAAAACAGAAACTAAGAGATCAAGAGGATGAAAATGAAAAGCTTAGAAAAAGCTTGAAAGTACAGGAAACTGCAAACGAGTACAAGTTCAACGATATAGAACAATACAGTTAAAGAAGTAACATTAAAATACAATATAAAAAAACGAAACAACAGAAGAAACAACAAAAACAATAATTGAAACACTCAATCGCCATATGCCGGATATCAAATTGTGCCGTGCAGATATTGACATCGCACACAGAATCGGACCTTTTAACTCTAAGAAGAACAGGCGGATAATTGTGAAAATGGTCCCGAGAATGAGAAGGGCGAGTATCATGCGCAATGACAAAACGCTTAGAAATCAGAAAGATCCAGTATATGTCAACGATCACCTCACAAAGTTAAATGCGCAAATTTTTGAATGTGTGAGAAAGAAGCAAAAGGACATTATAACGTCGACCTTGAAACGTGATGGCAACGTTTAATACCGCGACGTGAACGAGATGGTCCACACAGTTACACAAGACCAATTCCAGTTTTGGTTAGAACTCCCGTGGCCGAGTAAATAACTTTATTACAGGTGCTTGACAATACATATGATGAAGGAACTATTTTCTTTTTCATACAATATACGTTGATGTACTACCACGAAATCCACAAGGATTATTAACATTCCGACACGGCAGTAGCGTAAACACTGCTTAAATGCACTCTAAACAGTTTTATCAGATAATTGCTGACACAACGAAATACCAACTATATTATTCAACATCGAACAAAACACTATCGGAGAAGATTAATGAACTAAATTGCGTTTGTCACGGAACTCTAAATTATTGTGTGTTTTGAACTGTAAAAATGAAACTAACACAATATGATACAAACGATGAACAGAAAATGTATTGGTTTACAAAATGGAGATGTCAATTTAAAATAGATATGTATCGACTGATCATCTATAGCTTTACGATTGTTGTTTTAATTGGATAAAGCATTATAGAAATGAACACAGAGAGGGTTAATAACCAGCTATTAAACATAAGTTTTTCGTAATACACTGCTAGTGTGTTTTTTGTTGTTGTTTCATAAAAATGACAGAAAGGAACTTATTCTATATTAAATTTTTGGTGTAATTAAAATCCAAGGAGGGATTTCGCTTTTTAATCCCTAGATAGACTTGAAAATGGAGCATTTGTAGATCGTAATCCCTTTGATTAATCGTGCATAAGGCGAGGTCTATTGCAACAGGGAGGATCACGTAACTTTAACAGTTTTAAAAGATTAATGTACACGTTTACCAAAAATTAGCATTAATACAAACATATACGGCCTCTTCCACACTTTTTTGCTCTTAGATGTTGTTGAGCAATTCAAATATGGAATACATAACAATTTATATCTGAAACATGAAAGGCTTTAAACAAACTATTGTCTCATTTTATAAAACTGTGTATAAAACTGACGAATACACTACTAATGTGATATGCACCTACTGCTCTTTACTTGTACAGTGCTTGATGTCACGTTATAATTATAACGGAATGTTGGCGTTTTTTTCTGGTAATGTAACATAGCTGTGTTTTAATAACAATTTATAAATATGAAAATAATTAGTTATATATTAAACATGTAAATAAGATTGACTCTTACTACGATATTGTTATAAGGAATAAAACACGCGTTTGTGCTAGCAATGTAACTATTTGTTGTATACACTACAAACTACACTGAATATACTAGCTTAAAAGTAAGTGATATGGTATACAATTTAAATGATAAACAAACATTGATATTTAATGTATGTTTTGTACGGTCCTGTATGGTAAGCTAATGTATGTACTTTGCTTAAAACGGAGGTTGAATTTGTATGTTATGACATAAGTGAACATCTTATATGAAGGGCACGTATTTACCTTTTTTCTTGTATATCGGCACTTTCGCTTCAATGTCAGCTCGCTGTTTAAGTTTCAGTAGGTAGAACAGGTTAAAAATAATAGTAGATACACTCTATTGATCAATATAAAAATTAAAAAAATAATTTTAAGATGGAAATCGCATGCTTGTTTTGATAAGATAGCCAATAGCAACTGTAGTTTATATGACAATCATATAATTTATACCAAATACAGTTTATGAAAAATATATAAGTCGATTCTCTTTATTGAAAAGTGATATGTTTATAGATATATGCATTATTGTAAGAGGGAAAATAGTGTGTGTTCTGTGCTATGAATTAAAACTCAGTGGAATTTTTTTTTAAACAATGCATTGTGTTTAATACTATACTAAAACTGTACCTACATATTATCAAGTATTAACATCAAACATATACATATATAGATATGTATATACTCAATCATTTACATTTATATGTGTATTTATATATATGAAAGTGAGTATTTGCTGACATCACCGATATGTAATTTTTCACATGTACATAGATATGGAGATCTACGAAGTACTGGTTGTCTATAAGTGATATTATTGGGTAGGTTGCTTACAATGAATGTAATACTATTATTTGTATAATCAACATACACGGTGAATATTTGCTGATATGTTATACAAAGTAAGGGTTGTCTATAAGTGATATAATTGTGTATTTTGCTCACAATGAATGAATGTAATACCATTCTTTGTATAACCAACACACATGCACGGGCGCGCACGCACGCACACACGCACACGCACGCACACACACAAGCACACACGCACACACAATGTTACTTCATGACATCTCACGTTTGTTTTGAAAACAATAATGTTCTTATTATGCAGGCACTGTATGGTTTTGTGGGTTTCCTTTTATACAAACGACTTATACTATATATGTATGTACGCTGACTTCCTGCCCCTGTTTACTTTTTTTCCAATTCTGTACATTGTGTGTTTCGGCTCTAATACCTAAATACATTAGGCAAATGCCCTACCACCCACTATCCTGTTTTTGTTGTTGTATGTCACTTGTTTATCCCCGATATGGATGGGTCTTACAGCGGATAACTAACTCGACACACTTTAACATAAAAATTAAATATAATATAAAGGGCACGTACCATAAAATAAACAAACATAACATTTTATACTTTAATGTCAATAAACATTTGCAGTTTTAAAACTAAAGGTATAGCGTCATCAGCGAAACGGTGCCAGATATTTCAATGGCTTAAAGAGAACAAGTTTACAATATGTTTCCTACAAGAAATACGCAGTAAGGAATCTATTGACAAAACCGGATGGTCAAACCAATGGGCCAATATTTTTAAGCGGTAACAGCTCAAACGCTTTATGGGTGGGCATTTTTATCAATTCTACCCAAGACTTCAACTTTTAGAAATAGAAATACAAGACAAACTTATAATTCTTATAAATGTATATTGCCCGAATACTGATAATGTAGATTTTTTCAACTATATACAAACATATAACGAACATTCTATTATGATCGGAGGCGATTTTAATACTGTTATTAATTACAAATTGGATAAACTTAATGGTAGGCTTGACACCAATAAAAACTGTAGCAAAAAGATAAATGAAATAATCGAACATTATGATCTTTGCGATGTTTGTCGAACTCTTAATCCATATGATCAAGTGTACACGTGGCACTCAAACACGAAACCTCCAATATTATGTAGGCTTGACTATTTCCTAATGTCCTATAATTTAATAAATTACATAACAGCCTGCAACATAGGACCGGGACTTAAATCCGATCATTCAATCGTATCAACAAAACTTGAATTCTATTACGTCATACAACTCTCGGTCTCAAATCAGGTGTGCGCAGACCGTGTCGAGATTTGTCAGTGCCCTATTGCTACTCGTACAGAGCAGACGTATTTTCTGCTCGAGGTAGCTGATCATTATCCGTGACGGATTAGTTCGTCCGATAATAAGACCGTTCATATGTCGTTATTGTCGGTCAATTTCAGTTGTTATTCGTAACAACAAAAATACAATTATGCTTTAGGCAATTTACAAAAATACACACGTTTAGAAATAGTATAAGTACTATTCTGTATTATAATACAGTATTCAATATTTTGTGTGATTTTATCACAAATAAACGAAACCACGCGCCATTGTCGTTATTGCTTTACGTACATAGATTGCTTTACGACATTATAAACCACGAGGGAGATGGCCGATAAAGAGGTGCAAATCTCGAAAAATATCCTGAGTTCTACGGGTAAAAAGACGTCTAACACGTCAAAATCCTCATCCACTGTTACGGCAGAAAACGTCGTTGAAACTGCTGGTTCTAGCAAACCAGTTACGAAAGAAACTGGCGTCACAAAGGAGCTTCTTCTTATTCTTAAAGAGATGACCGCAAACTTCAATGCTCAGAATGTTCGATTACAGAAACAAGAAGAACGTTTGGATTTATTGCACGAGCAATTGAACAGTGCAGAGTATTATGATGATGAAAACTACGAAACGTACGAGAGTTATGATGACACCGAAATGCCTGTAAGTGTTAACCCTGAAAACACCCGAAAAGTCAATTTTCAAAACACTGGTCGAAAAATACCAACAAGTTGATGTTGTTGATAATGAAATTAATGATGATTTGGCCGGTTTTGTTAATTCGTCGTTTCGTAATGGCATTACAGATGAAAGGTGTGCAGAACTGTTGAAAGACATACATAGACCCCAGAATTGTGAGTCTCTTGTTAAAACTACGGTCAACCAAGGAATTTGGCGTTTGCTAAAAATGCACACCCAGGCTGACGACAACAGAATGCAGAACATTCAGCATTAAATTGTAAAAGCTGCATCTAATTTGGTGAAACTGGTTGACAAATGTAGTGACAAATGTGACTCTCAAGATGTGGAATGGGGTGCTAATGCCATTGCTTTGTTGGGTCAGGCAAACAAGCAGATTAATTTCCGTCGTAAGAACATGCATCGAGCTGATTTGTACCCCAAATATCACTATCTGGCTTCACAATCAATACCATTCTTTATGGTGAAGATGTGGATGTGAACAAAAACGTCCGTGAAATAAATGACATGAACAAAATTGGACGAAATATGGGCAGGTCTTTTGTCCAAAGGGGTGGTTTCAGGGGATATGAAAAGAGGCGCCCACATCCGTATAGACGTGGCAGAGTAAGAGGCAGATTTGATGCTCCTCCTGCAACCGTTACAAAAACATGAAGGCGGCGCCCAAGAAATAGAGGTTAGTACATTTCTAGCTGGTAGATTAAACAATTTTGTTAAAAATTGGAGAGAAATAACCAGTGATCCGGTTGTTTAAGATATTGTCCAGCATTGTCATATTGAATTTATGCATGACGAAATTCCAAAACAGTCAGTTTGTTACAGTAATAAATTTTCTTTTTTTGACAAAACATTATTGATCAAGAAATACAAAATATGTTGGACAGGAATGTTATTGAGGAAGTTAAACATGATCCGGACGAGTTTATCTGTCCAGTTTTTATTGTACCGAAAAAACATGGTGAATATAGAATGATATTAAACTTTAAAAATTAAATCAGTACATAGAATATCACCATTTTAAAATGGAAACATTTGAATCAGTTCTTAAACTTGTAAAACCAGGTACTTATTTTGCCTCAGTTGGCTTGAGACATGCTTACTATTCAGTGCCTATGGCATTAGAACATAGAGTAAAATTGTGATTTCAAAAATCGGGAAAAATGTACCAATATACATGTTTGCCAAATGGGATTTCTTGTGCGCCAAATCAGTTTACTAAGTCAATGAAACCTGTTTATGCATCTTTGCGTATGCTGGGACATACTATTTCAGGATATATAGATGATTCTTTGTTGCTTGCGGAAACATTTTTAGAACGTAAAGAAACTCTGACAGACACTGAAAGTCTTTTGTCCAATGTTGGATTTATGATACATGAAAAGAAATCTGTGTTGATACCCACAAGAAAAATAACATTATTGGGGAATAATATAGATTCTAAAAATATGGTAGAAGCTTTGCCAGAAGACAAAGTACAAAATATTGTCCAAGCCTGCACAGAGTTGTATAACAGAAACATTGTAAAGATCAGAGACGTTGCACAAGTTTTAGGTCTCATGGTTTCTTGTTTTTCTGCTGTTGAATTTGCCCCCCCCCCCCCCCCCACCGTTTTCTATAGAAATATCGAAGGGAAAAGATACATGCTCTTGAAAATGAAAGAGGTGATTATGATTCCAATATGTGTGTAACTAAGAACATATAATTGGAACTAAAATGGTTGATTGACAATCTTGCCAAACAGCATAGAAAAAGTTAACATGGTAATCCCACAAAAATGATTACTTGAGATGCTAGTTCAAGTGGGTGGGGCAGTGTATGTGACAACACAAGAATAGGTGGACGCTGGAATGACCATGAGGCCCAAAATCATATTAATTGCCTAGAATTGTTAGCTGTAAGCCATTCACTGAAATCATTTTGTAAATCAGCTAACAATTTGCATTTTCAAATAAAATGTAACAATAACATGCACCGTTGCCTATATCAATAACATGGATGGCAAAACTGCAGTAATGAATGCTATGGCTTTGGAGCATTAATAGAAACATATGGCTTTCAGCAACGCATATTCCAGGAATATAGAACATTGCAGATTTAAACTCTAAACAGTTTAAGGACAATGTTGAATGTATGCTAAATGCTCAGCTTTTTCAAAAAATTGTTAAAATATTTGGTAAATTAGACATTGACATGTTTGCTTCTAGGCTAAACACACAGTTGAAGCGCTATGTATCTTGGCATCCAGATCCAGGAGCAGAAGCAATAGATGCTTTTTCTTTGAGTTGGACCAATGAGTTTATATATGCTTTTCCACCTTCTAGTCTGATGGGTCGTGTTATCCAGAAAGTGAAACAAGACGAGGCGGAAATGGTCCTTGTGGCACCTGTTTGGGTAACGCAGAACTGGTACACAGCAGTCATCGGTATGTTAATCGACATGCCGTTGATATTGAAAATTCAACAGGACACTATTTATTCCACATTTGAACAAAGCACATCCGCTTGTGGACAAACTACATCTAATGGTATGTCGTATATCAGGAAACTGTTCCAAAACAGAAACATTTCAGAAAAATCTGTTGATATCTTCATAGGGTCATGGATACATTCCACTCAGAAGCAATATTCCACATATATTAACAAATGGGTTCAGTTCTGTGATAAAAGGAAGAGTGATATTTTTAAAACCAATATAGATGTGGTTATAGATTTTTTGACTGAAATGTTTTATCATGGATACAGTTATGAAACACTGAATTCTATTCGATCTGCTTTGTCAAATTTGTGTCTCGCACAAGATGGTTTCTCTGTCGGATCACATCCATTAGTAACAAAATACATGACTAGCGTGTTTAATTTGCGACCTTCAAAGCCAAAATATACAGAAACATGGGATGTTGCGAAAGTTCTACGTTACTTGAGACACTGTCACCAGTGAATTTGTTGACTTTAAAGTTATTAAGCCATAAATTGGCTATGTTGATTGCTTTGACTCGGGCAAGTCGATCGCATTCTATGTCATTATTATCTTTGAAAGACTACAAAAAAGATGATAAATCTTTTAAGCTGTATTATAGTGGGTTGTTTAAACAGTGTAGAAAGGGAAAAGCTAATCCAGTTGCGAATTTTAAAATGTATGCTACAGATGAAAGCATTTGTGTATATAGAAAATTAAGTGAGTACATAACACGTACTCAAACATTGCGTGGTGAAGAAAACAGATTATTCATGAGTTACATTAAAACTTATAAAAGTGTATTAACAACTACCATAAGTAGGTGGATAAAAGTCGGGTATAGATATAATGAAGTTTAGTTCTCATAGCATACGAAGTGCAGCAACTTCTAAGGCCAAGACAAATGGACTTCCTTTATCAGAAATACTACAAACATCAGGGTGGTCAGGTGATGACACGTTTGCAAAGTTTTATGAAAAACCGTTGGAAGACAGATAAAATTTCCAGCAGGCTGTGCTACAGTCATCAGTTGTTTACAAGTTAATATCATTTCTCGTAACAAAGAACGATCATTTTCTTGGCTTTAAAGTCTCATTTGAGACCTATTACCTAATGACGTAATAGAATCCCTCAAACACAAAAGACTTACCTGAAGTTGACGATTGGTGTGGATTATATGTAGTCATACAACAACTTGAGGGATCAAATGCCCACCCATACCTTCCAGTTTCGTATAGAAACTTTGTAAACGTATATGTTAAATGAAATATGTTTGCATTATTTCATAACAACAAACCTTTCTTTATTAGCTGTTAAATACTGTCAAATCTCGACACGGTCTGCGCACATCTAATTTGATCCCTCAATCCAAACCAAACGTCAACTTCCAAAAACAAGAAATGGAAATTAAAAATAAAATATCAAAATTAGAACAAGAACGCTACTATAATAACATACAACATAGAATAATTACAGATACTAATGAAAGAAAACATTTAACAGAAAGAGAATGTTCTCTATCATTGAAAGAAATGCAAAATAACAAATCCCCGGGTAAGACGGTATTTCAGTTGAATTTTACAGAATATTTTGGAATGAAATAAAGCACCACATAATTAAATTATTCCCTCGAAAACAACAAATTAACAGAACTGCAGAAACAAAGTATTATCACGTTAATACATAAACAAGGTTAAGATACACTAATTATTGATAACTGGAGACCTGTCTCCTTACTTAATGTAGATTACAAAATAGCATCCAAAACAATAGCCAACCGAATAAAACCACATTTAAATAGTATAATTAGTTCAAATCAAACAGGGTTTCTTAAAGGTAGATATATCGGCGAAAACGTTCGAATTCTTCAGGAAATTATTGAAAAAGTAAATGACACAAACGAACCCGGTCTGATATTTTTCTCGGATTTCAATAAAGCTTTTGATAGTGTTGACCATGATTTTATGTTCAAATATCTTGACAAATTTGGGTTTAGCAAACACATTATAAACTGGGTAAAAATGTTCTTTAAAACTGCAATGTCATGCGTGACGAACAATGGGCATTTCTTGGATTTTTTCAGTATCCAAAGAGGTGTTCGACAAGGTTGTCCTTTGTCCCCTTACCTTTTTATAATTTGTATAGAATTAGTTTCAATAAAGATTGAATTAGATCCAGATATTAAAGGTATTAATATACATAATGTAGAAGTCAAGGATGATACATCCTGTATGTTAGATGGCACACAAACATCATTTGAAGCATTAATACACGTAATCGTACAGTTTGCGTTAATATCAGGTCTAACACTTAACAAAACTAATGTAAAGTTATAAAACTAGGCAAATTAAAATGCAGTCAAACACAATACCCAACAAGCATCAAGGCTGGATATAACGTTCAGCAACAATTCCGATGAAATAACGTATTTAAACATTCACCCAAAAGTAAAAGATTTTGAGTGTTGTTTACATACATGAAAAAAGATGGAACTTATCTCCAATAAGAAAAATAGCAGTCCTTAAAAGTTTGGCATTCCCAAACTTAGTTTACCCATTAACGGTCCTGCCAAATCCTCCCGAAAATATTATAACACAAATTAAACATATAAGTTTAAATTTTCTTTGGGATGGAAAACCAGACAAAGTGTCAGGAAAAGGCATTGTTCAGGACTACACAAATGGAGGACTTAAAATGTTGACATTTACTGTTTTTTAATCTCTCAAAGCAAGGTGGGTTAAACGATTCATCTTCCAACAAGAATAAAAAATAATACAAATTTACAATAACATGCTTACAAACGTCGGCGGAAACATAATTTTTAAATTGAACCTTAACCCATCTGAAGTGAATGACTTAAAAGTAAAATCAGAATGCGGAACCTATAACCGAGCCAATTTATCAGCCCCTAAGCACATTATTTGGAATAATTCTTTGATAAAGAATAACAACAAAACACTGTTTTATAAATCATGGTTTGACAAAGGAGTGCAGTGTATCGAACATATTTTTGATTACAGAGTAAAACAGGTTTACTCCTTTTCAGAAATTAAACATTTATATAATATAGACAATGGGGATTTTTTGAAAATATAACAGTTTAGTGTGTAGCATTCCAACTGAATGGAAACAAACATTACAGCAAAGTAACATTGAATATACTGTCCCCGAATATATTTTAAACAAAATAAAAGATTCTACAAAAGTGTGTTAACTTGTTTACAAATTATTATTTGAAAACAAATCCCAATTTGGATTTTAAACAAATCAACAAATGGAGAACAACATTTAATTCCCAAACTATAAACCCTAACACCGTGTTTAGTCAACCATTGAAGATATCCATTGATACAAAAAGCAGGTACTTTCAATACAAATATCTTAGGCCGATTATCCCAAACAATAATTTATTTACATAAATGCAAAATAACACGATCCAATCTATGTGACTTTTGCTCTATATACCCGGAATTAAATTCACATCTGTTTTGGGAATGCCATCATTTCCAAATGTCTTGGACTGATGTAAAACACTATATTCAAGAAAAACTATGAACTGAAGAAAGTATAGAACTTACGTTTACCATTATATCTTTTTGCAACATCGAAACAGCAAACAAAAATAGATCTTTCTGTATTAATTTTATTTTAATGTTAGCCAAGTATTATATATTTAAAAGCAAACATGAAAAATGTGTGCCACAAATAAACATCTTACAAAGTGTCCTTACGCATTGCCTTAAAATAGAGAAAATAATAGCAACTACTAAAAACAAAAATCAAATAAACCAAACACCTTGGAGACATTTCATTGATACAACTGATCACCGCGATAACTCCATCCATACGCCTTAATCTCTTTTCAATCAGCTTTCTTGAGTTACATTCCTGTCACTAACCAATTCTGATATAATTGTATTTGTTTATTATACTATTTAATTTATGTAATAAAATAAATATCTTTTTTTTTTCTTAAACAAACAAATTAAATATGTTACTTTTATTTCATTTTCTACTATATGTTCTTTAATTAACACTTAGGTGTTTTAAATTTTATATTATTTGCAAAAATGTGTTTGGTTTTACCAATCCATTATTTTTAAACAATTGTTTTTTTTCTCATATTTTACTCCCTGTTAAAAAAACACCAAAACTTTGTTTTCTAGACATACTTGTGCATCGCTAAATATGTTGTATGTTGTTATGATTAAATATGTCTATGGAAATAAATAAATATGGAATAAAAAAAAAAATATAAAAAAATAAAACCCCAAGTAGTTTTTTTAACAACGGTTCTGCAAAATGCTAACAATTCTGACGTCAAAAACAAAAGTTTGGTTCAAAAAGGGTCTGAGAGTCCCAACAAAGGTTTAACTCTTATTTGTCCTACTTTTGTTGATAAAAAGTATGTAAGGTTGGAAAAGAAGTCATTTGATAGTAGAACACAATCATGACAATAACAATGTACTAACCTTAAAAGATACCGATGGCATGGACATGACTGCGTCAGCGTTACGGCCCCGCCCCAATTCCTCTAATGTAGTTGATGAGTGCAGTAGTTTTGATGACTCCTCACTTCATCTAGACTTGTATACCAATAGATTGGAGGTCCAGGTTCTTTTCAACACTGCATTTAAAGAAAATACTCAAATTAAACCAAACTGTTATGTTGTTTTAAATTTTGATGCCGCAAACTCCATTATGTGGGGTAAAGGTCGGCGTGAGCGGCCAACGTGTTTTATGCATAAAGTTTCATGTATTTTCAGCTGAATGCCTGATTTTAGTACAATTACAAAATAAAATATGAACTAAATAGGATCTGTTAACTTTGCAAATACGGAAAATTTATATTATTTAAAGTAGGCAGGTCGGATGGTCATCATGGCCAATGCATGGGCAAATATGGACACAAACTTTGCGGGCATTAATAACAGTTACAGGTTTTAAAACTAAATGATCAGGAGAACACCACAAGGTTTTATGACAGAAATGAGATAATTATTGAGACTGATGCAAATAAATGTCAAAATGAAACTGAAAAACGACACGGTAAACATAATGGGTCTTGGATGTATGTTTCCATATCTACCCCATCATGCCCAGTAGAGCAACCATCCCATAAAATACAGTCCTTAATGGGGCATCTGGCAGTTATTCTTTCCAGTACCATCTGTTTGTAGGAGCCCATTTTCGAAATTTTCACAGACGACAAATCTTACGAGAAATTCTTAAAGGTTACGCATGCGCAAATAAATTCCTTCTTTGTTACATTAGCACACGTCCTTCCGTTGTTGGGGGAGGTGAATAATTGGATGATTTATTTAAATTATTGCTTTTTGATAACAACCTATGGTTATGTTATATACATGTTTATGTATTGATCTACTAGCGTTGACAAATATTCTGCAAAACGTACTAGGAATAAAAACTAAAACATTTGTGGAGCTTGTTGTTGGATAATGGCATTATGCGGATAATTTAATTGTAATTCATAAGTTCGCTTTGGCCCTAAGACCCACGAGAACAACATACAGATAAATTAGATATTAACAGAAATGTAATAAAACTGAAATAAAATCAAAAATGTTATGTTTTGTAGTATGGAGATGGCTTAATATGAGTGAACATATTATTATACTTTATTATATACCTGTTTAAAATCTTAACAAAATACATGCTTTATCAATCGGTGAAATACATGTCGACAGAAAAAAAAATCCCGTATTATGCTACTCGCTATTTTTTCCGATCCCGTATTACCATACTAGCCGGACTACTTTTTAATGACGTCATCATCGAGTTATGTAAACAAATATAATTTATACATACAATGATTAGTCAAAATTGTAGTTTTTAAACCAATAAAATAAGGTAAATGCACATTTGAAGTTTATCGTGGTATATAATAAAATTAATATTACGCTAGTCAATGGTTCCAAGAGTATGTATTAGTCTCGTGGCTTGCGCTATTTCGTATCACACTCGAGGCTCCGCCTCTCGTGTGATACGTCATCACACAAGCCACTCGACTAATACTCATGGAACAGTTGCCTAGCCTAATATTCCATATGTATTAACATCTTAAAGCCTGTAACACTAAATACGCAGTTGTTAGTATAAATGATGGCAATGGCCTGATATAAGCAAATACGCTATTGTTCGTATAAATGATGGCAATGGCCTGATATAAGCATATTTCATAGTTCAGTACAAATGAAAACAACAAACATATATCTGCGCGAAGATAGACGAAGTGGTGGCTTAATTATTTGTGTTATCTTCTTTATCAATGTTTTTTTGTATTTGCATGGTTTAATTATTCAATCTGTTCCAGGCTTTCAAATATTTATGGCACGGTCCTTCCAGCCCAATAATTAGGATGCATTGGCTAAAAAGTAATTTCCGAATGACGATAAACTTGTGTAAATACAAAATTTACAACAAATTTTAAACATTATTTACTTAGTTATTTAAATGCAATGATACTCTCAACCAAAACAGCAACTTTGGCTAAGTTTGAATTTAGATATTTTTTTAACGTTTGAATAGATTATTCTGAAATCTTCTATTGGTCTTTATGAATCTACTGGGATTAACTAGTCGATTATGCAAAGTAAAACGATTTTACAAGTTATTTATTAACTTTTATTTTAACCCCCAAACTCATTAAATTTTTGATAAACGTTAACACGATAGCAATACCTTGACTGTGACGTCACGCGCACTCCCCAATTTCGATTGGCCGACCGATTTTCCCTTGTCATTCTAAATAGGTCAATCCGTTTTAACGTCTTTTTTGCACAGAAACTGAGCTGTTTTATTGCTACTTTGTATTCTTATATACATACATTTCCAACACATAATATTTAGTAATCATAATAAATAGTGAATATTTTACAAAGTAACGTACAAAATAATGTCAATATATATCGTTGTCATAAATATAACACAGAGTACCATTTAAATGGTGGCATTTTTTTAAACACTATTGTGTATTATATAAACTGAGATTTGTATCTCCACATAGATTTTTAATATTATGGCACCGTATCCACAATGCACTCTTTATATACGTTGTGAATTCCCATATTGGAATAGTTATAATAACTGTGATACTATGTTAAGCAGTGTGCTCGGGCAATGGTTTAAAACCGAAGTTCCGAGGGTAAACAACCTAACATCGTCGGCGAAGATTTTACAATAACCACATGTATTTATGTGTGTACATTACTTACGTAACCGTGACAATTAGACATGTACTTGACGAAAATTTATGTTTTAGTTCAGTTTATATAAACACATTTATGTATTAACCGTATATAAGGTATTTTACTTAAAAATAATAACAAAGAAGTTTGTTGTTGCAGTTCAACCCCAAAGTAAAGTGCAGGACAACACCAAAGTAAACGTAAGAATGAAATAAGAATGGAAAAATTTGGACCATAGATGGTAATCTGTAGTAGTGTAAAGGCCCATTAGATAATAGTATTAACTAACGGATTTACCGTATAATTAATATGAAATAAATTAAAGTGCTCGCATGTTAATTGATTTAATTAATTGAAATTAAAACGTGTATATATTGATAAAGACATTGGCACCATATCGAGCAACTGATTCGTGATGTAGAACGGCCCTATAGACGCTGTTGTTATCGGTTATGTTTCGAGGAATAAAATTAAAACTATTTCAAAGTAAATACCCGTTGATTTAATATTTTTAAATGATAAACAAGAATTTATTTTTATACACAACAATATGTATTTAAACTTGCACTCCTTTAACTTACATAATTGTCTACTTCTCTACTAAATGTACATCCACTAGAATATAATATGTTTATTCCTAGTTCGTTTTTGCCTAATTTCCGAGCAAGAAAATGTTCTTTAATGTGTTTTAAATGCAAAACATGTTCAATATGTTTTATTTAATTATATCTGCTTTTAAAGACTGCTTCTACAAAACGGCATTATTGTGAACCACGCATAATCTATACGTTAAGAGGTATTTGAAGGTAATAATGCCTTCATTTATTGATTATATTTTGTAAACTATCTATGGTCACGAGAAATTTGGTTGTGGTAGGCGATTTAGTTTGCCCTACATTTGTAGGATCGACCATGAACTGTGATTTGAACTATATGATGCTAGGTCTTGAAATATTGTCAACAAGCAGATATTTAGCTGATAATTGTATTTACTTCATTTCATCGTGCCTCAGAAAGTTGCAATTCTGTTGCTCTGGTGAACATTCAACCATTGAGTAATTACATTGTAATTCAATTGAATTAATATTCTATCTTATTGCTATTTAATTTGAATTGCGATGCTATTAGGTTAAAGTTTATTTACAAGTGCGTGTATTGTGATTAATTCTGGGCTATGTGTGAGGTTTGGCATGCCTTTAAACCGGTTTAAACCCCAATGCTTGGCATTCGCCGTTTCAAGGCGTGGACCCCCGTTTTAATTATGTTTTATTGTTTGTGTTATGTTGTATGTTTTGTCCTGTATTGTATAGGCAATTGGTAACTTGCCTCAAATAAAGGACAAGCGGATGGTCATATGGGTTTCTCTCCTGGTGATGTCTCTGGAGTTTGATTATTCCTATATTCAAAACATATTTAAGGTTCCAGATGATCAGATCAGATGGCAACAGAGAGCATATACGTGTTTTGCACGGTGTTATACATCGTTTTGTAACTGTATATTGTATTTGAGTAGTGAACTTGTACATGTGTGTGTGCCAGCATTGCATTGAATAACTTTATATTGAATTTATACAAGTATATAAACGCTATATTTTGAGAATGTCCTGTAATTTGTTTTTAAATAATAATGTTTGCTCAAATTATTTGTTATTAGTGTGTTTGTTGTGATAATTTCGTTGTCGTTCCTTTTAATCATTAATATAGTTTCTGCCGAATTAAAAGACGTACAGAACTATACAGAAACACGTCATTACCAGTGTTTAAGGGCAAGGTGTTCGCGGAATCGGACGCTGTAATATCATGATAGGTCTACAAATCGGTAAGTACGAATTGAAACGCTGATAGCGTTGAAAGAATGTTGGCGGGACATGGAAAGAAAGCAAAACACATGGGAAATACGTTTGCCAAATATTTTTAACGGAAAGGAAGCATTCGTTTAGATTATTGAATATTTGCAATGCCATTTTTACGCAAGAAAAATCAAACTCATTATTATTCTTTGGACTTTGTTATCGTGGTGCAGGTTTAATTGCTGGTATTGCCTTCATTTAAGAAGGTGACTCGCGCTTCTGAGATCACGTGAGCTTTACATTTGACGCACGGCATCTACTTCAATTTAAATGATATGAATACGGCAATCACTTCATTATTATCATTGTACAATGTAAATGCTGCATCTATTTCATAATTATAAACACAAAAGCGTAATAATTGAAAGTGTCCATACATAAGTAACGAACATAATTATAGATTTTCATGCAAACAGTTATTGCAATTATGTTTAAAACTCAAACATTGACGTTTGTGTTGTGTTAGCATAACAAGTTAGACCCTGTGCTGTTGTTGTTGTTTCGGGGTTTATAGTCCTTCCATCTGTGAGGACTTCCATCTGTGGCTCGTCAGACGGTAAATTTAAATGTCAAAAGTTAAAGGAGCCAAATGGTAAAAGAAATTTACGGTGTTATTTATGCATTACGTTTAAAAAAAACATATATATTTTGCCAAATGTGTGTGTATCGGATGGTAGTAAGTTTGAGTGTTAGTAACTGCATATGATTGTTGTTAGTGTGATCCTTCCGTGTTAAGGGTGGTGTGCGCTGGTCGACGGCGATAGCGTTGCTGGTGAGTTAGGCCCTGCGTCATTTCGATTGGTCATTCAATTTTATCATTCATCAACCGATTGGTTGAAGCATATTTGAAGGGTTAAACAAGGTAAATATGGTGGTCTGTACATGAATGTAGATTTATACAAAAGTTTTAATCGGATGTCCTAGGTAAATTTCGCCACATGTAAAGCAGTTAAGGTGTTGTTTAAGTAAAATACGTTGATATGTAACTTTATTGTCTCAAATAACGGAAATTTATGAAAATTTAAACTTTTAGATTTCCACCACATAAATGGTCTTTCGGCGATGAGACGTTCCGGCGAATTTAGCCCTATATGAAAGGTAACACTAAATTCGCTGCACGTCTCATGAATTAGGCTAGTGTTGTTTATACTATACACGTGGCCCATTCATGTAGCCCATTGACTGTTACATATTTGAAGTGGTGTGTGTTTGCTACTTGTCCTAACACCACTGTTAATAAAATGTGCATTTAGATGGCCATATTGATTACTCGATGCAATTTTCTCACTTAAAAATTACGCCATGACGAAAACGTTCACCCCTTGCAGTGATGAGTGCTTTTGAATTAAAAGCAAAATGTAACTCAACCGTGATTTTTTATAGAATGTTTAGAATGTTTAATCTAAACTATCGTTATTTTGAAGTTTCTCGCCGGTCCCGACGACTTCGAAATAACGGTGATCTCGGGTTGTTGAGCGAAAACCATTTTTTAAGGGTGTCATCTACCTCACCCACCCCATATGACATCCCAGGAGATGTCTCGAGATAAGGTATGAAGTTTCATCACTATAACTCAATTCGTTCTCGAGTTATTGAGCGGAAGTTGTTTAACTAGTTTCAGTTATGGTGAACTTGACCTTGACCCCACCCACTCCATGTGCAATCCCAAGCGATGTCTCGATGTTAAGTATCTAAATATGAAGTTTCATCACAATAGCTCAATCTATTTTTTATAATGGTAACCTTGACATTGACCTCACTAATCTCATTTGCAATTCCAAGCGAGGTCTCGATGTAGGGTATTTTAGTATAAGGTTTCATCGCCATATCAATTCGTTCTCGAGTTATTGAGAGCGAGAACCGTTCATCTATTTTTATTAACGGTAACCTTGATCTTTACCCCATCCCATATGCAATCAAAAGCGAGGTATATAGTGCGATGTCAGGTATATATGTTTGGAGATTGATCACAGTAGCGCAATGTGTTCTTGTGTTATTAAGCGCAAACCGTTATTCTCTTTAGAGTAACGGTGACTTTGTCCTTAACCCAACCACCCCATATGCAATCCTATGAAAACTCTCAGTATAAAGTATCTATGTTTGAAGTTTCATCACAATTTGTTCTCGAGTTATTGAGCAAACGCAATAATGCCTCTATCTCTCTGTGTCTCTCCTCTCCCTGTTTCTCCTCTTACTGTCTCTCCCATCCCTGTCCATCCTTATCCTATCTTTCTCTGTTACTCCATATCTCTCATATTCCATGTCTCTGTCTCACCTCTCCTGTCCCTCCTCTCCCTGTCTCTCCTCTCCCTGTCTATCCTGTTCGTGGCTCTTCTCTCTCTGTCTCTCCTCTACCTGTCTGTCGTCTCCCTGTCTTAGATCGAGTGACGCAAACCGTCGAGACCGGGAGATAAGAGACAAGGAGAAGTGAGGCAGGGCGAGGAGAGACAGAGAGATGTGAGTCAGGGAGGGGAGTGAGAAGGAGAGTAGAGACAAGGAGAGGAGGGACAGAGAGAAATGATAGACAGGGAGCTGATGAAAAGGTGAGGTGAGACAGGGACAGGCGAGTCAGTAAATAAAGAGACAAAGAGATGAGAGACAAGGAGGGAGGAACAAAATGGACAGGAGAAACAGTAAGAGTAGAGACATGCACAGCAGGGACAGAAGAGGAGAGACGGAGACAGTGGGATGCGAGACATACTGAGTGGAGTAACAGAGAAGAGAGAGGAGTACGACAGGGAGATGAGAGACAGAGAGAGTTGATGGACAGGGATAGTTGATGGACAGAGAGAGTAGAGACAGGGAGAAGATGGACAAGAAGAGGAATATGACTGTCAACGCATATTAAAACTAGAGTAGAGACAGGGAGATGATGGGCAGAGAGAGGAATATGACTGTCAACGCACTTTAAAACTAGAGTAGAGACAGGGAGAGGATGGACAGGTAGAGGAATATGACTGTCAACGCATATTTAAAACTTATTTGAGAGGTGTTAATGCATATATTAGGACATTTGTTAATGAAAGACATCGGGCTACCAGGACCAGTACCCGATTATGTTGGGCTCAACAAGCTCGGTATAGATTACTCTGTCCACTTCAGGACAGGGATGGACAAGTCAGCACTGCTTATGCGGAAAAGGCTGTATGCAGCACAACTGTCACTCTGTCATGTTCTTTAAATACTGGTTCCGTATATCTTTTGACAGGTTTCGGTGCAAAAACTATAACCGTCTTTGGATAGGTTTAAATACATGTACGTCCGTTACTATAAATAGCAACATTATTAGTTGTTGAAATGACAGAAGCTTAACCCTTAAGCGTAACGACATGTGATTACATGTATATTAAAAAATTCAAACGTACGTGATAAATGATATAGCTTATAAACTCAATCAGAGTGGTATTCATTCCCAATCTGCGAATTACGCAACGACGTAAGCTGCAGAATAACTCATTAACTAGCATTTGTGTTGGATATTAAAACGTGATTTAAATACATGATACGCAATCATGGCGTTTCGACATTTGACGGAAAATTATTCTGAACACATGAGAATACATGTAATTTATCTATGCGGTCCAGGTTTCATGCGCTGTCACTTTTATATGTTATTGCGTGTTTTGTTATGCTACATTAGATTGTAAGAGTTATTACCCAACCTTGTTCGGTTGGACCAATCTTAAACAAATAATGTATACCGGTAACTAGTGTACATCGGACTAGTAACAGTAACACCAGAGTTGTTTCCCTTTTTTGGTAAATAAAATGTCACTTGCTTTTACTCGTCAAAGAGTTAATGTTCCAATTGATTTGTTGAACTTTTTAGGCTGTCAAATATAATAATTATATAATGTCTCTGGTTAAAATGAAAAACCTTCTTTAAGAATGACTATAAATTAATTAAATTTAGAATAGCCGTTACTTTGGTATGCAAAATTGGTGTGTCTAGTTTTTATATCATGTATTTTTATCATAGATGTTTCAAGTTTTACTTTATTGTTGGTAAAATGCTTAATATCGGTTCCAGTACCACTGCATCATAGGCACTCTTGCCAATATAATGGCTTCCATCCAATATCCAAGCCACGTTTACTTGAATTTTATGACAATACATCAAAAATATGAATTTAATGATGTCAACTTGGATTTTTTTTCATGTAATTTATCTTTGGCGTTCGCATTATGATTATTTAAAATTGTTAATGACATTATTGTCTTGTCAACTGAGTACAATTGTATTTTATGATTAAAACTTGATTTTTTTGTTATACGAGTGTTTGCAATGTTCGTCACTATCTTTTTGTTCTTATTTTGTTTCTAGAAGTACTCGTAGTATTTCTACAAGCAAATACATGCCAAGAAGTTAAACACGTCGCACAGTTGATCAGCTAAATACATGATTTACGGCTATTATGGCTCTAAAATTAACCACATTATGATTGGTCGTGCATGTGTATATCATCGGAACATGTGAATTGTAGAATAGTAGATATTCATATTAGATAATGCTTGCTACATATTCTAAGAAGATGGAGTGCAAAATAACCAATCAAAAGCCAGAAATAGCGTTCGTAAAGAACATGCTTTTAATGATAAAGTATCTCACTTAATGGATGTAATCCAGCCGATTCATTGGCTAAAAATGTAGGTTATATTCTAAAATATGTTTAAATCCAGGAAGCAACAAGTCATTTAAACACTACATGTATATTAAAGTTCTTTTCTTCCTTGCTGACTTGCATGAACTGTAAAATTGCATCTATCAAACTCAAAGAAAGCTTTGAACAAGTTTAACCATCGTACTTGATTTGTTTTAAAATATCTTTATTCGGGTTATATATATTCAGAACGAATCGCTGACAATATGCGATAAAAACAGTACCATTAAAGCACTGAAATATATCCGTTGTCGTGTCGAATAAAATGTACCCCTAAAGCCTTATAAAGCTTTATTTCCTGCCAACGCTTCCACCAAGCATGTTGTTCACGGGCCAATGACTTTTCAAATATGCGTAGGCGTCTGTGATTGGTCGAGGATTGAATGTTGCAACTACCGGTCTTGCGCGCGCGACTCCAAAGCAATAGCCAATCGGAAGGCCTAGCCTTCGCATGAATGCGCATGTGTGAATCCGTTTAACCAATGGGATGTACGCATTTCTTTTTGCTACGTTTCCGGTCGTTTGAAACTCGCGACCTCTACCATTTAGGTCTAGAACCAGACTCAGTATATTAAATTCATTCAGAAGATCGTCATCGATAACATCGTTGTCTTGCCCAACGTCTAGCTCTATGAAGTCGTAGCGGTCTTTATCGAAGACGTCATCTGGCCAATCAGAACGTGCGAAAAGGCGACTAGCCATTGTCATCATAACGATGACAACAAAGATGTTTTCACGCATGATCTCTGATTTCCTGAAAGTAAAAATGCATGTTGTGTTAGTATTTTAAAAATTATTATTAAATTTTGCTCAAGCAAACTGACATCTCTATTGGCACGTGAATGCAAAATGATACTACTACTTCTTTTTGTACTGCAAATGCATGTTACTGTATTTGGTAAACAAAATAATACGTAACAACGACACTAATGTTGAGCCTTGTCGCTAACATACAGTCATGTGAAGTAAGCAGAATAGCAGAATAGCAGACTTACTCCAGCAGGCTATCAGAATAGCAGAATAACAGACTAACTCCAGCAGAATTGTAGAATAACTCCAGCAGACTAGCAGAATAGCAGAACAGCAGAACAACTTCAACAGAATTGCAGAATAACTCCAGCAGAATAGCAGAACAACATTAAACATACAAAATGCTAAATAATTTTGTTTTCATTTTACATCGCATCTCTATACCAAATAACATTAGCTTAAGACTCGGCACACATGTTACCATTATTGACAGATAATAACTCATTTAACTCTTTAGAAAGAACAACAACGACAGAACAGCCGACATAATATTAGAATTACTCCAGAAGAAAAGCAGAACAGCAGACTATCAGAATAACTCCAACAGAATAGCAGAATAACTCCTCTTGTGCGATTAAAAGGCAGTCAGACAATGTTGGCAATGTATGGTAGTCCTTTTCACGTCATTCATAAAATTGCAAAATCATTATAATGACATGCTACAATATTGTTTATATCTACTAAAGGCATAAATAAATATTAATATTAAACTGCTTTTTATTACAAATATTCCGGGCGAAGGATATGACATGAAATACTTACCTATGTGAAGCAATACCTGTGTTCAGAGATGTTTTGTACAAAGATAACTTTCTTAATAAATACGTTTGAGATAAAAGCAGTGTTAAATTGTTTCCCATCTGTACTGTGTATTCAGACATTATGACGTCATTAAGGGTATTATGCTTTACAGAAGCTGCCACAGAAACATGTATATGGGATTATGCGTACTTCCAACTGAATCGAAAAGTATTCAAAATGTCTCACCAGTAAGATATTCTCTTTAATTGGCCGGGTCGTGTAAAAGGATCGATTCCCCAAAAAGTTTTTTATTTCCCAATTGGATTGCCAAAAAAAAATGCATTCTCGAATACATAGGAAATGCAGTATTTTTGTTTAAATCATGACATGCCTGATATTATGAAAGAAACATTAAAATACTGACTTAAACCAATATAACTGCTGGAACGAAAAATGAATAATTTTTATTTTTCATTAAATCTTTCCCAAGATTTTTCCCCGATCCCGGAGGTCGAGGGTTTGTGAACCGGCGGAGGCAAATATTTTTACTTTGATATTTTTCTTTATTCAGTTTTTGTTTTGGTTAGACCAGATGCTTAAGTTTTTGCAGTTAAGACAGTTAATGAAAATCGGTGAATAAGTCCCTTTAATGCGTGATCGATGAAATTTTTATGGTCACTTTATTCCTTCTTCAGCACTTGATATTTAATAAAAATATTTTATTTTTTATAAACAATTAGCATAGGAGCGATTCATACATCATTCAACAAGAACAGTTTTATGGTCAATTTATTCCTTCTTGATCACTTGATATTTTATTTCCCGAATCGTATTTCTATATTCAAGTCGCGTACGCACAAACTATTTTCATTGCCGGAAATAAAGCTAATTTCACAAAACAATACTTATTCCGAACACATCATGTGGTGAATATACTAACCTATTCGCTTCCTGAATTTTCGCAGTGAACTGGGGTGTTAACTCATTAAACATGGCGTTTTATATCATGGGCATTCCTGCATTCTTGAAGATTCAAGGAGGAAATATGATAGATATCAGGCCAAGGAAAGTTTGTTTTAGTTTGTCGTGCTGAAGGTTATTCCTTGGTTGACGAATCTTCAACACTCCGTTATTATTTGTGTGACAAAAATAAATAGTTTAAACGCATTTATTTGCATCAAACGTGTAATGGGATTGGATTACAATTGTTACAACATTATCTAGATAATATCCCAGATATAAAAATAACACAATATACAAATAACATAATGCCACAAAACTTGTGTTGGGATTGGTCATGAAATTATTTCTACGGCCATTCTCCCCCTACCTCTGATTCAAGTTGGGCAGTTGTCAGTTACTGACATAGGTATGTGCACTAAGTACTGGTACACCGCTTAGATCGGCTAAGCTCGCCCAGGAAAAGTGTGCGTAGATTAACCGACCGCCGTGATATGACTGAATACTGTTACAAACGGCTTTAAATCCACACAAACAAATTAACAAATAACATAATATGCTATACAACGTTAATAGCAGTTTAATAAAATAATATGTTGAATTATTTCATATATATAGTAGGTATACTAATTGTATTCGATTTCGCATATGAAAGGAAATTGTAAATTCAATTAAAAACCTTTTTGAGCCTGTTATGAGTGTCCAAAGTCATGTCGGAATCTCCAAATAGCAAAATATTAAGGTTTGAGTTATGTTTGATTTTGTTTATAGTTGGTAAATTTAAAAAATTAAAGAAAGAAATGCCGCGCATTTTCGCACGGGGCCATACGAGCACAGAATGGGCAATACATGTATATATAAATGACACATACATGTACTTTGGATTTTATATAGTTGGTAGGCTCTAAATAAATGTTTAGAAAAATGTATACTTGATTTATTTGAAATTAGTTTGAAGTATGACTGAAATTTCGAAATAGTAAAGATAATAACACGTTTTTGGTCGATTCTGATTAAATCTATACACAGGAGAAGATTCTTCTATAACAATAAAAAATGTCAGTTGATTAACAATATTGATGAATGCATATCTATAGTAGTAGACGGCAAAAAAAATCACTAAAATAACAGTTGTGTTCACTATTAGTAATAGTTGTAGCATACTTTGACCGAAATATGTTAAATATGTAACGAGCCCGCAGGCTGAGATTAAATAATTCATATGTTAAGGTCAAAGGGTGCAACAAATGTTTTATACCATATTTACCAGTCACATCGCAACTTTCTACCGTGCTGATACCAATGGGCAGTTCCTAGACGTCACGTGATGTCTGACATGCTTGACATCTGTGTCGTTTCCGAGTTTGGCGCTGCGGCAAAGTCGCGTGATGCGATCCGAATGTGCAAGCTTACCGTGCAATATGTTGCGTGCGTAAAAATTACAACTCAAATTTCAATATACAGCATGATACTTTTATTTCACGATAAGCTTGCATATTAGGCTCACCAGTTACTTTTCTGATATCGCAGTTATTGAATACCAAAAAACAGACAAAACTCCCTAAAATTTGGCATAAATAACAATTGTGTTCACTGTTAATAACAGTTGTGTTTACTATAAATAACAGTTGTGTACATGTGTTGATCTACGTAGCAATAGGATTATATTTTTCACAAAATATATTTTTCACACACCTGTGAAGAATAGGATCTCATTAGTCACATTTTTAAGTGAGAATAATGTGATTGGCCAAAAACGGGGAATGCGTGAGGATCGAAGGAGGAATTTATTTCCTTGCATAACAAAAAACAGGATGCGATAACACACTTCACAGAAAATGTGAAGAATACGATTGTGGTGTGTGAATAATAAGATCTTAATGTTCACACCAGTGAAGCATGAGATCATATTTTATACAGATGGTCCTACATAGCGTATCGGAAGTACATTTTAAAGAACTTGTTTTTTTGTAGTCAGTCGTGTATACGAAACGCGGATATTGACAAATATAGAAGAAAAGCAAACATGACGTACGTTACTAGATACAGTCAGAATACATTCTGGCCTTTTTATCCTATTACTACAGTCGAATCGATCGAATAACATCCCATCGTACAAACTTAATACCTTTATCCTTTCGCTATTTTTAGCAAAGGTTTATTCGATCGTTATTTTAAGAACGCTTTGTATTTCAAAGTGACGTTATTCCCAAAAAAAAACAGTGTTAAAACTGGGAAACCAACGTTATTTTATATATTTTTGACATACTTTCACGCCGTTGATATGTTTTATGAGCATAGGATAATACGATAAATAGAATATTAGGTGAGTGTTGATAAAGATGAAGTTTATGATAAACTTCATCTTTATCCAACACTCACCTAATTTTCTCAATATATTTGATTACAATATTTATAGTGTATATATTATCACGAACTATGTTCATGACATATTCAGGCAATTATATTTCAAGTATTTAATGTTAAACTGGTCCCCTTTGCTTCTCACAAATTATATAAAATGATATGGGCATTTCCAAACGCCATTTTATTTCTAATAAATAATATATAGTTATAGAGATCCGGCATCAGAAAATAAATGATACACTGGAGCCCAAACTACGGATTTTTGACGTCACGCAATCGTGCGTCATTTCAGTGCGACAAAAGCCTTCCAAACGTCAACGAGAAACAATTCTCTGGGCCTTAATATCGCTGTCCCTGTCGTACAGTTCTCCGGCCATAAAACTGTCAGGCAATAATAAACAAATTGCTTTCTTGTTACGCTCGTCATGATTCTAATATTAAAAGTCAAGAGGCGACAATTAAGAATTTCGTTGCGTCCTTTCAGTAATTAGAAGCGAATTATTGAAAACCTAAATGTGTAAACCCTCAAAATAACGCAATTGAAACACTACATTTATCGCGTTCAAAATAAGTATCCATTTTTAAATGTATCACGCAAATTTGTTCTTTATACATAAACTTGCTTGACGTCTATTTGCATTGCCTTTGACTACAATTGTTCTATGCAAATTTTCACCGCAAAGTGCAAAAGGAAGTATTGAGTTGTTAAGGGACGTGTCGACGGCTAATACGTTGTAACATTTTCAAAAATAGTATTATGTTTTATGAAGTATTCATTAAATAATTGCTAAACACATATGTCTCGTTTTTATAAACAAACATAAAATATGTTTTATGTATTATTATAAAAAGTTGTCACCGTGACACTTTTCACGAGCGCGGGAAAATTAGTAGTAGTAGTAAAATCGATATAGATGAAATGTTCATGAAGTACCGCAATGCGCATGCCCACTATTAATAACTATAGTGTAGCGTAGGAAAGTTTTCATTGAAGTGCGCGATTATGTAGACGTGAGTTCGAATCCTGTTGCATCTAAAAATATTTTGTAGGCTTTGTATATATTGTTTCTTAACAAAAATATCAATATCCTATTGCTGCTAGAAAAATGTATATGTGAAAATCTGGAAAATGTCTTGTTTTAATACGAGTCTATATTTAAGCGTAAAACCGTCGATATGCCCCTTTAACGTTTTCATTCAGTGCCGTTGGCATCCAACCAGCCGCCAAAGCAGTTATTTGTGTTGTTGTTGTTTTTTTGTTGTGTTTTTATCCTTGTCGTTTAAGAAATAATTTTCGATTTAGAGTTGTTTATCAGCTTACAAACAACGACTTGGAGTTCTGATGTTGTGAATTAAATATACCTCATCAAAACTAAAATATCGGTGATTATTTGGCCGATAAACAACATTAATGCGAAAGAAAATTATTTCGATTCTAACATGACCTGACAACATTTTTATGCAATGCAATTACAATGCGAACTGTATTTTACAGTGTTTGAACCATTTTTTCGGGTTGTTTATTGATAGTTTAACAACGGTGATTTTGGTTCTTTGTCTAAAGAAAACTCTACGCGTGCCATGTTAGAATTATTGTCTCAAGCTTTCATTCATCCATCATTGTATTGCCTCAAACATAGTGCAAACCTGCGCACAATTAAAAAAATTCAATAACATTAAAATGAAACACGTATCCATCCCAATACAGGAAATAGATAAATAGATATCATCAGAAAATGTGTTGACCTAGTTTATACAAAGATTACTTGACTACATTTGTGAGCAAGCATGTGAGCATTTAACCTGACCAAGCGACCAATGGAAAACTGTACCTAACTAATCGCAAGAAAAACTTTAAACATTATGCACCTATCAATAGTTCCCCCAGATGGTACGGGGCGGGATGGCTGACATAGGGAAATTCGGGTAAATTTATTTGTTGTGGTCTAATTTCCCACCCTAGTGCCAAGCATTTTTGTCTAAATCCCCTCTATGCTTTAGGTTATCAAAAGGCCCCGGGGGCCAGTATTATCGGGATGTAAATTCCGACCAAAGTATATTTCCCCGGGACCCGAAATTATTCGGCGTGTCAAATTCCGCCTGTCGGGAATCGCTTTCATTCAAAAATCCCGAATATGCCCGACGAGCATTAGCTATAAGAACACAATCCGGACTGTTCTAATCATATCCGGTCAGAATTTTCGAATAACCAGGCGAAACTGCGCCTTAATTTTTTTTTTCACATTGAGCTCAGAAAATACATTTACGTTGCCAGAGCAAAATTTCAAAAACGAAATATGAAAATACCAAGTCATTATCCAAAGTTTCATTGCAACGGATTCGGTGACACTGTGAGCAACCTCCATTGCTGTTTTGATTAAGTTCGAATAAGTGTTGCACGTTTAGACCTCACCACCAAGGTAAGAATGGGCGTTGATCAAGGGCTTACAAACAAACGCTTACTGCATTTTTTTCTATGTATGGATATGAGAACTGGTTGACAACTACCAAAACAGCGATATACTAATGTCACCATCGA
>CM051027.1:49310117-49505117 GCA_027627225.1 Congeria kusceri | reverse complement strand
ACGTGCGGCGAACGCACGTCGCCCGTGAGTTGGCCGCACGACGCCCGTACGAATTCCACAAGTTCTTACAAAACGCATGCGTTTGCCTTGCGATCTCAAAATTGTGCATTTGGTCTGCGGTCTGCGGCCACCGCAGTGGATTGTGACCGAGGGTTTACGTGGAATTAATTATCATTAGTGCCGTCATTTATCTACAGGTGCGAGTCAACAAACCTGGATTGACACTTACAGTGAAGTCCTGTTTAACTGAAATTGACGTATGGATTTCGTGTGTTAAACATGTCGACTGACATCTATTTCCGAATTAATTTTACATACAACTTATAAAATTAAAACTGACTGCTGAGAAGTTGAACAAGTTTTCCTCTTACATCTGCAATAGCCTCCGTGGAGTGTTGTAGATTATAGTAAAATTATATTATAAAAAGTGGCAATATAACTCAAACGAAACATATACAGTGTTTTATACGTGTTTAATATATTTGACTGGTGTACGTGTTAATTATAAGCGTTGGATTGCACACGTTTTATACAACAGGGTTATTAAGAATTTAAATATTATTCCGTTACAATATATTGTAAAGTTCGGACGTTAACACAGTGGCTGCTGAAGCGCCAAGCAAAGAAAATATAGTTACAGAATATCGGATATGATTTTCAAACGTAAATAAATATTTGCATTATACTGGGCATCATAGTGATAATAGTGACTGAAATTGAAATATACTGGTTATTATATTGTGACTGACACTGAATTATACTGGGATTTACAGTGACTGAAGCTGAATTTGACTGGGCAACACAGCGTAAGAAAGTGAAATTTACCAGACATCACACTGATTGAAACTGAATTTTATTTGGCAACACGCGAGTCATAAATCCCACAGTAAAATGTTCTTTGCGCGACCGTTTGTCAGCCTCAGAACCTTGTTGGCGATGTTAACCGTGCTCACGTGCGTGGGCGGGGCTCATGGCAGGGTGTTCCGGGTGGCCTGGATGGCCCCTGGGCCCGAGTCCACCCGGGAGGTGAACAGCTACACCAGCGTCAACGCCTTGAAACTCGGCCTTAACTCCATCGCCGCTAACCCCTCCATCTTGACAGGCCACTCAATCCAGTGAGTTCAGTGTTGTCACAAATTGTTTTTATTGTATGCTTTCCGGTGGTTTATAGGGAAATATTAGTGAAATAAAATTGGTAACTCACTGCTTTAAAACAGTAAAAACAGTAAAAAATACCACTTGTATTATAGTAGGTCGTACTACTTTTTCACAGGTTAGTCCGAAAAATATCAAAATAACACATTTTTAAGCATAAAACAAAACGACAAATTGTTGGTTTCGGTAGAATATCGATGTTTGATTCACTCGTGACCATAGAAAATATAAATTTCTTTGATCGCTCGTGAATTAAACTCGATATTCTTCCAAAGCCAACAAATATTCTCTGTCTTACATTACTCTTATTACAAGTTTCATGGTGTTGCGTGCTGTTGTTGTGGTGGTTTTTGTAACTGCTTTTTATGAAGGACCCGTAGAAATGTATTGTATTTATAATACTGCTTAGTAACTCCATGATTATATCAATAAATATCAATTTCTTTTAATCATAATATTCATTAAGTATATATCTTGTTCCTGTATGGTTTACTAGTAATTACTTTACATGAACGGCTTTATTTTAGTGCAAATCAAAATATGTGTCGTATTTCACATGAAGTAGAGACAGTCCGTTGAATTTCAAATTAAATATAAAAGACTTTAATTCAACATAAGTTAAGTTCTATCAAAAGACAAGCTCTGGTTTCACCAGAAAAGCAATCTTTACCCTCAATCTAAAGATATATTAATTAAATAATTTTTCACAGATTTACAAATCACTCATGTTTTAGCTTACCTGAGTGCACAAGGGTGATCTTGTGTGGTCACTGATTGTCCGTCGTGCATTGTCGTCGTCGTCTAAAGTCTAGAATTCTCCGCTGAAACAGCTTGGTGCATGGAAATTAAACAAACTTGGTATGAATATTGCTTGGTTGGTGCTTTTTTTTAAATTTCTTCAAATAACTTTGATTTGTTAAAAACCATTGCTGTAAGCGGGTGGGGCAGATTTTCCATATATGGTTATATTGTAAACTTAAGAAATCTTTTCAGAAACCACTGGTTGGATTTCAAAATAATTTCACATAAATATTCATTGGGTGACCATCTACCAAATCCTTCAAATTATTTCGAAATCATTTTGAATCGTTAAACAAGATGGCTGCCAGGGGGTGGAGCAGTTTTCCTTACATGGCTGGTCTGAAAACTTCTAGAAAACCTCTTGTTGGATTTCGAAACACCTTCACATAAAATGTTCCTTTAGTAACCATGTACCAAATTCTATCAAATCATTTTGATTCTTAAAAAAAAGATCACCAGTGGGTGGGGCTGCTTTCCTTAAATTGCTGTCAATATTTTATTCAAACATTTCAGAACATACTATACATTTGTACAAGCCACTATGATTCATTAAACTCAGGTGAGCGACCCAAGGCTATTTTGACCCTCTTATTTGTGTGTCCGTCCTTTATTTTGGCAACTGCAAGAGCAAAATACATGTATTTTCATTTAAATTTAAATTTTGCAAATGTGTATATTAATGTTCGTAAATACCAATAATCATATAAAAACTTAAAGTGTAATAGTGTCATAAATGGCATCACTAAAGAAATATATTGGTAGTCCCCAAATGAAAACTGTCATTAATTTTCGTTACGAAACCCATTAGTTAATTTCTTCACAATTACGGCATGACATGATAATCATTTTTTAATTACAGAGAAGTTCGTAGATATCTAAGCCCGGTTTTCCCACGACACGCCTCATTTATACTCATTTATACTTTGAGCAACCTAAACGATCAAAGCAATGAACTGACCTCGTGTACAGTGTGGTATTTTTTACGAGAAATAACAAGCATAAAAAATTCATTACAGCTGTAACCACGTTCTGAAAATGGCAATGTAATAAACTGAGATATATGGCTTGTTTCATACAAGGTCTACTTTCATTCACCGAAACAATTAAGTGTATGGAGAAAAGAAATTTACGAACGAGGCTTCTCCCTTGAAGTACTTCAAGCCTAAAACAGCCAGTTATTGTCCGGCACACAGTTTGTTCCCAGACTAAATAAAATAATGAAATAGTATCTACGAAATATATATTATTAGATAAGCTAACCGAAAGACGGAAAATCTAACAACCATATCACCCGTAATCGTAGGAAAGAAAGTATAAGGTAAGATTCTGTTAAATCGAATTCCCATAGGGTCCCATTATAAAACGGCAAACTTTCCGAGCATTTTTCTAGCCTTCTCTTTATTTCAGATTTTGTAAGCTTGGTATCATTTTAAAGATGAATCTGTCTTCTTCCCAAATTGCAATAAAAATATATGGCATGTTATACTTCTAAGAAAATGCATCTCACCGGAATGCAGACACCAGTAGAAAACAGGGTTTCGGCAATCATATTTCAACAAAAGCTCCCCAGAATTTCACCTTTCAAGATAGTATCAAATGAAATGCATCGAATTGTTCCAGACACACATAGGATATCAGAAATAACCACAAAAGGCATGTCTGATATTGCTTAATGGCTTTATACAAGAAGAGAAAAAGAACTCTGTAGTAGTATGCACTACTTTCGAGGGACCGCGGAGGGATACACAATGATGTATACAACTGGTACCTAACCTAAACTACACGTTTTATGCTGCTGTTTTATGCTGGGTAGAAAACATCGACTTTCTCGCTAGTCCCTAATTTAATTCTTTGCCTGTTTTTGTTTTGCTTTAGCAATGCAGAAAAACATTAGATGAATTTCATTGTCTTGTCTACGATTCTCTCGTCGCTCCCATTATATACATTGTGCATACAATATATGTAGACTGCAAAATGGCTGTCTGAGAAAATATCTTAAGTGTTTACGAGCACATGGTCTACTTAATTGACCCCACAACAAGAAATTATAACAAACAGAAACGTAATAATGTTCACGGTTTGAGCGTGAAACATATATGCTTACGGTAATCACATGTCAGTTATAAAAGCTTCACGCTCAACACTGGGTATAAAATTATCTTCTTATGCGTTATTTTCACCTTGCTTGCAGGGCCCAGCATTTTAATACGGACTGCACCGCTCAAAACGCCATGGCAACCGTCTTGAAGGCACAGAGGACTTTTGACCCGGATGTGATCATTGGACCGCCATGTGATGAAGGTAAAACGACTGCTAAGTAATACTACTTCTGATACTAATACCTCCGCCAATCTTCTTCTTCTTCTTTTTCTTCTTCTTTTTCTTCGTTTTCTTCTTCTTCTTCTTCTTTTTCTTCTTCGTCCTTCTTCTCTCCTCTTCTTCTTTTTCTTCTTCTTCGTCTTCTTCTTCTTTTTCTTCGTCTTCTTCTTCTTTTTCTTCTTCTTCTTCTTCTTCTTCTTCAGTTGGAAACATATTTTCTTGCGCAACCGACAGCTGATTTAGACTATACAAAGCCGTTCATTTATTTATGAAATAATTTTGTGTTTCATTCGTTTGTTTAATCTTTCTTTATGTGATTTCAATTCATTTATTCATGTTCACAAGCTTATTTAGACATTGATTGATGTTGACTCGTATATCTGCACTTAAGAACATTAGACGAGTAAAATATCACACGCTGTTTTGGTGGCAACATCGAATAAAAAGTGGCGAATTAAAATCATAATTGAACAAAAATGCAAAATAATGTGTTCCTTTAAATGTAACGCACAAATGGCAAACCATTAGTATTACGAACACAAACATTAAAATATGACAAGCAAACCTATTTTGAACATGGTGTTCCGGCACATGATCAACGAGAGCAAAATAAATGGGGACATTTGTCTTCGAGTATTAATAGCGAAATAATGGTACATTATTCATTTATTATATTGATTGAGTGCACCACATACTTGTAAAGCGCAAATTGCACAAAACGTTATTTCTTATTTCGCTGGGTTTAAAGAAGGACTGTCTGATTAGTTTGCCACCCATCGAAGATGGAGGGGTATATTGATCTGCTAATGTCGGTCGGTCTGTTTGTCGGACGGTCGGTCGGTCGGTCGGTATACCACTTTCGTTTCTGCTCTCTAAGTCCCATAGTGGAGTTAAATGGCCCTTGAATTATCTAAAATTGGCCGTTTAGCCGTTGCCACTCTCTTAGTCCAACAGTTTTCGTTCAAGATCTTTACCATACTTGATGAAAAATTGTGTGGGCATAATATATCCGTCAAGTTCGATAATCAAATCACCATAGGAACTGCAGAGTTATTTCCCTTTGTTTATCTAAAATTGGCCTTTTTAAAAGTTTCCGCTCTCTATGTCCAACAGTTTTTACCGGATCTTCACCAAACTTGATATTTTAAAGATTGATTTTAACCTAGAGGGGGCATACCTGTTTTACAAACAGCTCTTGTTAGCTCACCTGAGCACGAAGTGCTCAAGAGTGAGCTATTGTGGTCAGTCTGTGTCCGGCGTCCGTCGTCTGTCGTACGTCGTCCGTCGTTAACATTCTACTTCAAACAACTTCTTCTCTGAAACCATTGGGCGGATTGAAACCAAACTTGGCAGGGATGGTCACTTACTTAATTCCTTCAATATATTGAAAACTCTGGTTGCCATGGCAACCAAACAACTTAAAACTAAAAAATCTTATTGTCAAAAACCACTGGCTTGATTTGAAAATAGTTTTCGCAGAAATTCTCCTTGGGTGACCCACTACCAAATTCCTTGAAATCATTTTGATTCGTTAAAAAAACATGGCCGCCAGGGGCGGGGCAGTTTTCCTTATATGGCTATATTGAAAACTTTAATAGTCCATTTCTGAAACCACTGGCTGGATTTCAAAATAATTCCACGGAAATGTTTTTGGGGTGACCCTCTACCAAATACCTCGAAATCATTTTTATTCGTTAAAATAACATGGCCGCCAGGGGGCGGGGCAGTTTTCCTTATATGGCTTTATTGAAAACTTTAAAAATATTCTTGTCTGAAACCACTGGCTGGATTTCAATTTTTTTTCGCAGAAAAGTTCCTTGAGTGACCTTCCAAAGTCCTTGAAATCATTTTGATTCGTCAACAAACATGGCTGCCAGGGGGCGGGGCAGTTTTCCTTATATGGAACTATTGAAATTTTTAAAAATCTTATTGTCTGAAACCACTGTCTGGATTTCAAAATAATTTAACAGAAACGTTCCTTGGGTGACCCTCTACCAAATTCCTTGAAATCATTTTGATTCGTTAAAAACATGGCCGCCAGGGGACGGGGCAGTTTTCCTTATATGGCTTTACTGAAAACTTTCATAATCTTCTCGTCTGAGTGCGTGTATTATTGCTTGTGAGCCTTGCAGTACAAGTGCGTGTATTATTGCGTGTGAACCCTGCAGTATAAGTGCGTGTATTATTGCGTGTGAACCCTGCAGTACAAGTGTGTGTATTATTGCGCGTTTACAAATTAATTACTGTGGCTATCTCTTGTGGGTGTCGGTGAATTACGAAATCAAACAATCAAACACAACATAAAATAGTGATATTTTCAGTCCCTAAATGCAATTTTGCATTTTTTGCAAGAGAACAAGTTAATGGTGCATGCGCAATACAATAAATTGGGGTCACCTTTTGCAAAAACGCTAATTGATCCGTAATGTTTGCATGCACAATTCGGCATTGCTTTAATAATTGTGAATACATTATTGTGTAGACTTTTACAATAAAAGTTTAAAAGGTAAAACATTAAAGCAGCAGTCCAGAAAAAAAATCTAATGGACATTTTACCGATCAAAGTACAAAAACGGCATTAAAATGGGTAAAATAATAACGTTTTGGTATTTTAAATAATTAAAGAAAATATGTACATATAATTTTAAAACTTTGTATTTATACAAATCGATATAACTGACTTCTGTAAAATATATATTATTTCACGGTACCATGTCAGGCTGAACGGCCCACGCAAATTGGTTTCGTATTGGAAATTATTGGAAAATATAAAGTAATTGTAACGCAAAACGATTGACAAAGTGCAAAACCATTGTTATATGTGTGTTTATTTGTTTAAAACAGACGTGCCACTTACAATAAAAATTAAATGTATACCAATCTGTCTGGCAAATTGGCAAGCACGACTGACTTTTAACTCAGAGGTGATAGGTTCGCGTCCAGGTTGAGGCACAGTTTTTGTCTCTTTTCTACGCTTTTCTCGATACGATATTTGCAATCTGTAGAAAAAATGCTTCAAAACATCTAATGACATTTTTCAAAAATACGAAAATATGTTAATAAGTTCTTTTAAAGGAAAAATTATTCTTACTAACTGTTTATTTCATGCTTTTTTGACAGACTTATTCATAACATTTACAGAGGAAGGCATATAGCATGGCATGAAGCGATTACTAGTATGTTAGTACTTGGACAACTCAGAGTCTATTGTAGGGCAAATTGTAGGGCTATTGTAGGGCAAACTGCGTTGCCTTTAACGCGTTGCTTACTAAAAATGTCAAACACATTTAAGTGTGCAAGCCACTTATATCTGTGGGATTTCATGAAGGCCAGAATTTTGTCCCGATGTTGATCTGTTTCTATGGAGAAGTCATCAATGTCGATTTTGTCCCAGTCTATAGACTCCAAGATGTACAATTCCGCGCCTTCAACATCCAGGGAGAAGTAGTCCACCTTTTTTGTTCCAATCACATTCAGACTGTGACATTGCACGGTGACAGATTGATTATAGTCCTTGTCCTTACCTAACTCTACCCTTGCGTTATTAATTCTGTTCCTGTGTCGTGTAGTTATGAACGCATCTGCGCTAGAAATCATTCTAGCAAGAGTTAATGTCAGGGATGAATTCGTGTATCCAAGACAACAGTTTATGGCGAAACAATTCCTGTTTACCGACGCAATGTGAGAAAACATGCGAGGCTCGGCTTCAATTAAAAGTCCCGTCCAGTTTTTATTTATTTCCAGAAATAAAGTGTTTGATAGCGATTGGCCATCATACGCGCCGATTTCAATAAAGAATCCATTTGTTTTCGAACCAAAATGGTTATTAAGGTACTTATCGTGTCCATATTGGGAGAAACTGTCCTTGTTCCGTAGGGCCGGGTGCAAGTCATAAGTGTCGTTTCCATGTATTAGTATTTTTCGAATGTGTTCATCGATGGACTGTCATGGCTGTCGTGGTAAAGGTTGGATTTGAAGATCCTTGCCCATCTGCCCTGTAACCGATTGTGTCGTAATTGCTATTAGAAGATGTCCAACTATCTACGCTTGCCAGTGTAGACCGCGAAGCCGGAACGACGACGTTAAAGAGGAATGCACAAGTACAGAATCCTGCCACAAACGGCTTAACGGCGCGTAACTTATTATTCGAGTTTGCAATCATTTTAATAAGTGTATGTCAATGAAAATGCTTGCAGCACGCCACCTAAACTGAATTGCGACACAACTTTGAAGTATCGACTGGAGGAGCGTCCAGTTGTAACTTTTTTTGTAGATTACGCGTAAAGTAGTCTTTAATCTCAGACAACACACCCTATCTCCTACCTATCCTATAATTTTACCATCCCATTGACTTGATTGTTCAACATAATAGATCCAGTTGAAAACCTCTTTTGCCGCTTGAAAAACAATGCCAAACGTATTGTATGTGTTTCTGATAAATATATTTGCTTTATCGTTTGTCTAGTTGTATTTTGCACTCAATGCAGTATTGTATTACCAATCTATTGACGTCAAGATTTCATGGCAATGCTGAACCACATGTTTCACATATTCCGCCATAGAAACCACTATATAGAGATGTCATTACATTGAAACATCGCGTGTTGACACACCAAAGTGGAGGAATTACGATAAGTTATTTTTTCAAAACAGAATGGTATGTATAAAGTGTCCAAATTGTATTTTATGTAGGCTGTCATTGACCTAAAATTAAACAGTGTGAGCCGCAAAGCTTTACATATCATTTGAAATTCACATATTTTTCATATAAATATATGATTATAGGACTCACATTCATTCTGCAGATGTAAAAGATACAGGTTTTATATGTGCACACATTCAAGCAAATAACATCATGATATTATTCTTAGTTTTTACAAATTATACCCTATTTTGGGACAACCCTAGTATTGAATTATATTCTATCGACTGCGGCTTTAATTGGCGTTGTCCCGAAAAAGCGCATATGATTTTTAAATTACTACATGTATCTCCGCCAAAGAGGTAACGTTTCGGGTTTGTTGTTTTGTTTGTGTTATTGTTATGAACAGATGTGCATGCACTGTTCTGGGAATGTTGGGCCATGAACAAATTAGATAATGTATGGTTAAATAAATCTATATTGATGGGAAATATGGCACTGGTGGTAACGTATCACTGGAAGTTTCAGTTGTCAAGCAGGATGAGCTTCTCTGAGTAATTTGTTATTTCTTTATAAAACAATTATATATTTGTTGTTATACACTTTTTTTCTTAAAACACTAAATAAAACAAGGAATCGTGCTTATTTCCAACATAGCACAACTAAAGATTTTTACTTACTATACTTACTATAACAATAGTATAAAGACTAAATCACTATGTGTAGTACAGATAATTTAACTTGTTAGTACGAGGGATGATCCACACGTTCGCGAACAAAGTCAATAACTCATCGATTAACCACCAGATATCATTGAAATTCGCTATACGTGTAAACCAGCCCTACCTGTGTTTGGAATCATATTAATAATACAATTCTTTGTATACAATTAATTTCAACCCGTTGCCATAGTGACCCATGTATAGGTTTGTGAGTAACTGCATAAATGTGCCACATTTGTTGCACCCAATGCCCTGTGTCCAGATGACACTACTGACTTATATAAGCATTAAATGGGTTCATGTGAGGGTTTATAGACAAGAACGACCAGCAATGACAAAGCAGAGATTTAGCATAACATATACACCATGACAACAAAGGCCACTTGTGCATAGTGAGATTTTTGTATTGCCTCCGTCGATGTTCTCGTGTCTAATTAATTTATCGATACAATTCTTATGTCCCTAAATGTGTTGATATGTTGATAAAAATGTTTCCACATTTGAAATTACGGAAATGACATTTAATCACTCTAAAGAAATCAAATCAAAGTAAATTTTAATTAAAATACTTTTATTGTAGTGGACAGTAGATGGCAGTTTTGTGATCCAAGGCAAATTTTACTACCATAGTACATACAACTATGCCTTAAAATATCAAGCAGGTGTAATGGTGCATGTATATGTTTTAGTATTGTGTAGCTTTTTAGAACTGAAGTTAATATTATATTTATTTCATAATTTATTTTATCATGGTCTTATTCCTCTGGTACAAGACACCAAGTCATGCCTTTATGAATCACAGGCATTACTGTATTACTTGTGTATTTGTTAGTTATTTAAGAAATAATTTTCGATTTATCGTTGTTTATAGGACAATAAACAATTTGGAGTTCTGATGCGTAGGAATTAAACCACGAGGGCATTAGCCCGAGTTGTTTAATAGCCACGCATCAGAACGCCAAAGATTTGTTTATAAGCCGATATACAACGATAATGCGAAAATTATTTCGATTCTAACATGATTTGACATATATTTTTGCAATTGTAATTGGAACTGCTTTTTGCGTTGTTTATTGGGTAGTTTAACAACGATAATTTTGTTCTTTGTCGCTTGGTATCGGACATTTAAATAATACATTTTAAATAAATCGTAGCCCGTCGTGTTAATTCGTGTTACTTTTGATTTTAAGTACGGCAGAGATGATTTCAAATTCAATAGCATTACTTTATATTTTTATTGCAAGTTTCATTTTTGTTGTATAAGTTTAGATACCCGGTAGGTTTATTTTAACATTAAATGTAGTTTCAGACGACAAAATGTATTTAAATATACCTGCACTATTTAAGTGTCTCTCTCGATTAGCTGGTATATGGTTTTGAACGTTAGATACCTTTAAGATAAAACAGAAAGAGTTATGGAAAACTTACTTCCATGGTGGTCCCTAACATAACAGAAAGAGTTATGGAAAACTTACTTCCATGGTGGTCCCTAACATACATTTTATATCACAATTCAATAAACATTCAATCTGATATTGTCGAGATTGTAATTTCATTGCTCAGATCCGTTGAGTTTTTACGAAGACCATTGCGGAAACGCGTATTTAAACGTCATTGCAATATAAACGTTTGATAAAGTAACATTGTTATCTAATGTTAACTTACTTCTTCCATACCAGTTCCCTCACAACTCAATTAAAATTCAAACTGATATTGTCAAGACTGTAATTTCATTGCTCAGTTCCGTTGATTTCTGACGGAAACGCTTATTAAAACGTCATTGCAATATAAACGTCAGGTAACGTAACGTTGCTCTCTAATGTAACGTTCAACACAAGCGTCTTTTATGATCATTATTCACTGCACCCAAAATCAGGCTTCCAACCGCAGTCCACGACTGTAGTGTCAGTTGAACAGAAGTAAATCAGTGTTCAATGACATAAATAACAAAAATTTATTCAGTTATGTTAATTTCACACAGAAATCATGTTATAAGATACAACATGAATATATTTCGCAAAAATGCATGTTTTTGATTGTTATTGCCTATGTTTGATTTGTATATGTTAAAGAAAGTGTTTTAAATGCTTTTTGTTTGTCTGTCTCTGTGTCCGTCTGAATATCCGTCCGCCTGTCAGTACGTATGTACATGTATATATGCACGTAAGTACCTATGTATAAGGTCTGATGATGATGAGGAGGAGGAGGAGGAGGAGGAGGATTATGATGATGATGATGATTATTTATATTATTATTATTATGATGATGATGATGATGAAGATGATGATGAATATGATGAAGAAGAAGATGATGGTGGTGATGATGACGATGATGATGATGATGATGATGACATGATGACGACGACGACGATGATGATGATGTTGATGATGATGATGATGATGATGATGATGATGATGATGCTTGTGATGATGATGATGATGGTGGTGGTGGTGGTGGTGGTGATGATGATGATGGTGGTGATGACCACGCGTATGTCAGCCTGTGACCATAAAACAGATCATCTACTCACAATCACATGAACAAGTGATTATTACACCTTTGATCTCGCTGGTTGCAGGTTTTAAGACCGTCGCTCAGCTGGGTTCCTTCTGGAACATTCCGGTGTTCTCGTGGCACAACACCGCTGTGCACTTTGATGACGTGAGCACCTACCCGACCCTCGTGCGAATGAAGCCGTCCCTCAGTATCATAGGTACGACTTGTTTTGTTTCTTTTTCGGTTGATTTACGATCGGTTTCGTTGGCGCTTTACATTGACACACATTCAGTGGGCGAAGGGTGCCGATGTAAATCATTACCTCCGCCAAGGGGGTTATGTTAATGCAGGGGCCCGTATTCACCAACCGATTCTTAGACTTAAATCTTAACAATAAAGAATATTCTTGAAACTGTTGTGTTCTCAAAAGTCTGTTTATTTAAATGTCACATGGTATTCAATAACGCTTATTTTTACAATCTTTACTTTGAATGATTTATTAATGGCATAAACAACATTGTCTGAAAATTTCCTTGAGTATTATTTCTTGAGTCTAATTCTATTATTTTTCTCAAGTCTAAGAATGGGTTGGTGAATAAGGGCCACAGTGTTGGTTTGTCTGTTAAGCCTCAGTCACACATTCCCGATTATGGCTCCTGACAGCGTCCCGACAGCGCCACGATACAAATAATAAACAAGGATATCAGTGAACTGATGGATGCTCCCCAATGCGCTTTGCCAAGTAATGGGAAAGCAGTCAGACAAGAATTGTGCTCAATATATTAATTTTAGCAATCATCAAAGTCCCATAACTGTAAGACAAAAAACGTGGAAATTCCATGAAAACCTTTTTTAATGAAATGCATAAACCTCAGCACAATAATAAAAGAAAGTTTGGATGCCATGTGAAGTTCATGGCTAGGAATTGCACTAAAGTACAACTTAAGTTAATAAATAGCCTTTTTTGTTATTCATTAGGACATTTAAGAATACTGACCCTAAACAGAAGTATGCTTATGTAAGTGAAAAAGAAACAGTAACCTTGACCCCCACCTTTCCCATATGTAATCCCAAGTTAGGTTTCAACATAAGATATCTACATTTGAAGTAACATTTCAATATCTTTATTCAAACTTGAGCTGTTGAGCGTAAACCGTATTTTTATTTGAGGTAATGGTGACCCTGACCCCACCACCCCATATGCAATCCCAAGCGAGGTATCAATATAAGGTATCTACATAAGAAGTTTTATTTAAATATCTTAATTCGTTCTTAAGTTATTGAGTGGAACCCTTTTCTATTTTTAGTAACGATGATATGCAATTGGAAGCGAGGTCTAGATAATAAGGTATCTATATTTGAAGTTTTATTGAAATATCTGAATTTGTCTTCTAGGCTTTAAGCGGAATCTGTTTATCTATTTTTGGTAACGGTAACCTTGACCTTGAACCCACCAACCTCATATGAAATCCAAAGTGAGGCCTTGATATAAGGTATCTATGTATGAACTTTCATTAAAATATCTCAATTTGTTCTATAGTTCTTGAATAGAAACCGTTTTCTAATTTTACTAACGGTGACCTTGACCTTGACCCCACCCAGCCCATATGCAATCCCAAGCGAGGACTCAATATAAGGTGTCTACATATGAAGGTTCATTAAAATATCTCAATGCGAATAAAGTTATTGAGCAGAAACTGTTTTTCTATTGTTTAGTTATGGTGACCTTGACCTTGACCCCACCCAACCCATTAGCAATCCCAAGCGAGGTCTCAATAAAGGTGTTAACATATGAAGTTTCGTGAAAATATCGCGATGCGTTCAAGTTATTGAGCGGAAACTTTTTTTTTAGTAACAGTGACCTTGACCCCACCCAACGCATCAGCAATCCCAACGAGGTCTCAATATAAGGTATCTACATATAAAGTTTCAACTCCACGCGTTCTTGAGTTATTGATCGGAAACCGTTTTTCTATTTTTAGTAACAGTGACCTTGACCCCACCCACCCTATTTGCAATCCCAAGGGAGGCCTCGATATAAGGTATCTATGTATGAAGTTTCATTAACATATCTCGATGCATTCTCAACTCATGGAGCGGAAACCGTTTTTCTATTTTTAGTAATGGTGAAATTGACCCCACCCACCCCATATGCAATCCCAAGCGAGGTCTCAATATAAGGTATCTAGTTATGGAGTTTAATTAAAATATCCCAATGCGTTCTCAAGTTAATGAGTGGAAACCGTTTTTCCTTTAGTAACGGTGTCCTTGACCTAGACCCCACCCACCCAATATACAATCCCATGCGATAAGGCTAGCTCAGTTGGTAGAGCGCTAGACTGTCAATCCGGGGATCGTGAGTTCGAGCCCCAGCTGGGCCACATAACTTGTGTGGGGATTGGTCATGAAATTATTTCTACGGCCATTCTCCCCTACCTCTGATTCAAGTAGGGCAGTTGTCAGTTACTGGCATAGGTATGTGCACTTAGTACTGGAAAACCGCTTAGATCGGCTAAGCTTGCCCAGGAAAAGTGTAAGTAGGTTAACTGACCGCCGTGATATGACTGAAATACCGTTAAAAACGGCAAAAAAAACCAACAAAACAAACTTGAAGTTGCGTAGACAAGAACTGTGCACTAAATGCTTATTTCAGAAACCTTCAAAGTCCCATAATTCTGATAAAAATCATTGAAGCGGAATGCCCTGTTTCAGTGCACACCTCCTCTTGGTAATGAAGCTTCCTATAGAGTTTCATTGATTTCCGACCTGTAGTTGCGTAGAAATAGACCAGACAAGAATTGTGTACTAAATGCTTATTTCAGACATCTTCAAAGTCCCATAACTCTGAGAAAAATCATTGAAGCGGAACCTCTTGGTTCAGTGCACACCTCCTCTTGGTAATGAAGCTTCCCATGAAATTTCATTGAATTATGGTCAGATGCTGAGAAATACTCTGGACAAGAAAACGGGACGGACGGACGGAAGGACGGACAGACCGACGGACGGACAAACAAAGCGGCGACTATATGCTCCCCCGAAAGTTTTTCGGGGAGCATAACAATTCGGGAACATCGGGACGGTGTCGGAAGATGTCTGAACGCTTTCGGGAGTTGTCTGGACGCTTTCGGGACGTTGTCCTGAGAATCGGGAATAATCGGGACACGTTCGGCGTGATCGGCCGAGCTGCAATCGAGAGCTTTCTAATTCTACTTCGTTGCCAAAAAGTGTTTGGAATTTAGTTGACTTCAGTGAATACAAACATTTGGGTGTGCGTTTCTCTTTTAGCTACAGCACATTTACCAATTTTTTTAACGTTTTTTGTTTTAATAAATAATTTTCGATTTAGAGTTGTTCATCGGCTATTCAACAACGATTTGGAGTTCGGATGCGTATGAATTAAACCACGAGGGCTTTAGCCCGAGTGGTTAAATATAAAACATCAGAAAGACAAAACGGTGTTAAATAGACGATAATTATTTATATTCTGACACGACCTGACAGTATTTCCTGCAATTACAATGCGAACTATATTGTTCAGTTTCGGAACTATTTTTATTGTGGTTTATTGGTAGTTGAAAAACCACAAGTTTAGTTCTCAGTCTATACTTTTTAGTGTTATGTATCCAAATAATATTTTTGAGCTAACGGTTTTACAATATATGCCACATAATTATATTGCCATCTATACTACAACTTTGTGGATAACATATTTCAATCTTAATATCAAGCCGCGTAACTATCCGCTTTTCAAGATTTTGTACCACATAGTAGACATGTAAAGACATGTAATTTTCATATTAATATTCGGAATTGTAAAACGGAAGAGAAATATTCAAACTTTGAAATGTTCAAGCAATTGATTTCAATTCAATTTTAATTGCTCTTCTTTCAGCCGAGAGCCTACTATACATGTTCCGAAAGAACGACTGGAAGTCGTTCGCGCTCGTGCACGACACTCTCGAGCCCTGGACGCTGTACGGGAAGGCGCTCCGAGCTGTGACGGGCGTGACGTCAGTGCAGATGTTCGAGGAGTATGGCGTCAACGCGACGTCAATGGACTCCGAATTGCAACATATGTTTCAGAAAATTAAGCGCACCACTCAGAGTAAGTTACATAAGTCGTGTTCGAAATCAGTGTAATCAAGCGCTGAACGTATTAAAGAATGTTCTCTGTTGTTTAGCAGCCATTATTCACGTATGAATACCATAGGGTTATTTAAACATACACTGTATTTTGGAACGCAAAGTGAAAATCTGATGCGGTCATGAAAAATATTATGGTTTGCGATGATGCGAAGGTGCATAATTCTATTTGTGTTCAATGGGAGTATTTGTATACTGATATAGAAAGCCCAACAGATCGTTGGTAACTAACTATAACACCGGCTTAAAAAAAAAAACTTTCCATTTCGTTCGGACATTTTTTCAACATTATAATTGTAACGTGTTTATTATTTAAACTCTGCTCAATCATATGTCTGTTTTTATTTAATTTGGTACTAATATATTATCATGCTGAGTTTTCTTCTGTTACAGTAACGGTGTTTTCATTGTAATAAGGTGCTTACTATCGTACGTTGTCATCTGTTACAGTTGTGGTGTTCGCGTGTCCGTCTGCGAATGTACGACGCCTGATGCTGGCGGCTCTCGCGGCCGGCTTGATCAACGGACACTACATCTTCATACAGCTTGACCACGAGGTTAGAGCTTGACTTTCTTTAAAACATTAGGCCATACTAATTTGATTCTATATTTAGTGTCCCCGGGCTGGTAAGTTTTTGGATGCCTGAACACAACAACAACAACAACAACAATTGACAATGTGAAACATAGGAATGCGTATAAAACATTTGGAACAAAAAGAAGAAAAAGACGTTTAGGTTTTTTACCAATATTTTTAAACAAATATTGTGCAAGTAGTCAGTTTACACAGTAAAAATACTGTGTACAAGTATGTTCCCAATATTAAGATAATATATAAGAGTTTTGCAAGTAAACATTTGCTTTAGCTTGAACCACTGCCATGAATAAGTTATGAAAGAAAATTGTGTTTTTATCAACTCATTGTTTGTTTTTTCGTGCTTGGTTGGTAGGTTTGGAAAAATCATGGGGACGCTAAACATAGAATCAAATTTGTATGGCCTTATAAGAAAGCTATTTGGACTATGTCTACGAAAATGATCTCAAGTGGGCAATATTAGATAGTAGGAAAAAATATATTATCACCCGGTAAGTTATATATAATTGGAAAATGAGAAAACCACTTTATACAATTGAGGCCCTGTTTGTTTTCTAGAACCATTCTTGTTCACAGAATAACGTCAGACTTATTTAAATATGTAAATATGTTATCTTCAATTTACTATAGCATGTAGATTCTCACGATGAATAAATGCGCATACGGTTAATTAAAGAGTTATGCCAATATTTATTTGGTTTTATTGCTCTTGCGAAAAAAAATTTGTTATTTTCTGCAGATTTCGAGCTGTTAATAAAAAACGTGGACACGAAATTTTAAAAATGTCAGTTTTATAATTATTGTCAAAATTTCGTGGGTGTATGCAATTTTTGAAGGGGAACACGTGAACTAAATTTCGCGTTGTCGCATGTTCGCGGTCTTGTGTAGTGCGAAATTTAATTGGCAGAAACAGGATTCCGTAATGATCTTGCTTAACTTTGGCTAGATGTTTTTGGAATGCAAACAAAAAAGTGTCTCAAAACAATTGTTATTAGCAACCGTTTTAATCACATACTATACGATGATTTATATTTTGTGCAATCCAATTAAAAAATAAACATCCATGATGGTTGTTGGAACGAGGGCGGGGTGGGAAATAGTCCTGGTAGTGTTTTTTCTGTTGTTTTTGTTGAGTACCGGGTTGTTGTTTTGTTTTGTTGTTCTATTGTTTCTTTCCATTCAATTAATATTTCGGACTAAACGTGTTATAATGTTGTCAAATGTGTTTCGTTTTGAGAAATGGATTTGCCTCCAGTTGCTTCGTTCAGTTCATTTTGATTTAAAACAGATCATTGTTTTGCAAATTTTGGGTAATAAAAACTGATAACGCATGCCATGTTTAAATGTCAATGCGTCGCAGGCATTTGATTCGTTGTTGCTAAGCAGCTGGAGTTTGAAAGTTCACCATATGTTTTATGGTGTGTCAAGCGTTAACCTCATAGCTGAATACTTCCAAGTGTTGATACAAGGCTTTAGGGATAAAAGTACATGTAGTCTGCAGTATGCACGGCAATGACGCTAAAAGTACATGTAGTCTGCAGTATGCACGGCAACGACGCTAAAAGTACATGTAGTCTGCAGTATGCATGGCAATGACGCTAAAAGTACATGTAGTCTGCAGTATGCACGGCAATGACGCTAAAAGTACATGTAGTCTGCAGTATGCACGGCAATAACGCTATCACATCTTAAAGGGACTTGTGCACATGTCAGGTGATAGAAAGAACAGTATATACCAGCAAAAAATGAGTTATATAAAACAAATACATGCCATAAAAAATAAACGGTTTAGAGTGTTGTAGGTTTCTTTGTTGACATTAAAACAAGACATCTTTTACGCGCATATAGCGTTTAAAATGAACGTTATTATAACGATTCATCTTATACTAGCGAGGCTTTTTGACTCCGGTGTTGTATGTTTAAGACACGGTACCACATCCATTTGTTTGTATGTTCTATGCTTATTATGGTTTTATTTTTTATTTATATAACTTCTGATGAATTGGTCTCACACAGTTAAAACGGTTGATGCTATTCAAAAGATATTGAAATATATTTTGATTTGTAAACTTGATATCTCATTGACCAACAGACCAACGCACCTAGTAAAGATACGTATTGATCCCATTACATCACTCAAGATCGTTTTGATAAAATTTCTAGACCTAGAACTATACTTATACCATAATTCTGAAAGTTTTCTTTGTTTTGCGGTATTCAACTGTGATATTAAAACAGACTCTGGTGGGCGGAGCCTAATATGCAAGCTTATCGTGCAATAAGTAGCGTGCAGTCTATTAACATTTAGTTTCTTTCTTTTTTTCGCGCTACTTATTGCACGCTAAGCTTCCACGCTAGACAGCGCTAAATTTGGAAACGACACAGATGCTTGACACACATGCCAACTTTGCCAAGCATGTCAGACATCACGTGACGTTTAGGAAACGACCAGTGGAATCGGCGTCGTAGAAAGTTGCGATGTGATTGGTAAATATGGTATAAAACACTTGTAGCACCTTTTGACCTGAACTTGTTAATTATTTAATCTCGCCCTGCGGACTCGTTTAATAACGAACATATTTCGGTCAAAGTATGCTGCAACTATATATGCTACATATTTTAGGTGCACACCGAGAAGCACATCATCTCCACAGTCCTGTCCAACGGCCACTGGAAACGCAATGACAGTGACGATCAGAAAGCCAGACAAGCTTATCAGTACCTTATTCACGTAAGTTCCGTCTCAGTTAAACTGATAAATGATCGAAGGTGTATCTATTAAAAGGGTTTCAAAGGGCAATAGCAACAACATTTCTGGTGAAAAATATACATGTATTGTTCCAGTTGTATGACGACAATGGCCACGTTATTTCGTCTTTTTAATATAATATTTTATTAGTTATATTCAACGCAAAAGTAGGCTGATGGAAATCCTTATTGAAAGCACATTTGTCCTGTTTGCACATTTGTTTTGTCAATCAAGTGATTGCCATACATACTTAGAGCCGGAGTTGTTAGTGTTTAAATACTGTACGGTTAACGGAAAATGTGACTTAAATGAAACACTATTTAATTAAGGCTGTTTCCTAAATACGGTTGCAAATTATCATGTGATGAATCACGTCTCGTGATGAATTCTGTCATTGATTATCTATTTAGTTTGACGTTTTACTATCTTATAAAGTAAAGCGTGCTTTGCCTTAAATTTGTCATGTAATTGCTGTAGAGTGATACAAATTACAAACCCAGTTGAAATCATGTATAATTATTTAACAACTGAACTACATTTAAACCAAACCCATAAATGTTATATGTTGTTGCTGTTTTTGTTGTTGTGTCAGTCTTGACAAATATTCAGTTGTAAGTTCATTTATCTGTAAACAGTTCACTTCAGCACGTGTCTCTTGTTAGGGAGTTTGAAGGCTTGACGAAATCTTAATAAAACAAGTTGTGGTTTATTAAAAGTTCTTTGAACTTCCAGCGATGAACTTTCGATTATCATTAAAACACCTACGACAAATAAAAACAAGACAAATGACACCTTTCTATGTACATCGCAATAAAATACGAAAATGACCTCACCCCCACTGTCGAACCCCAACAATGGACCGAACAACGCCAAAGTCGATCAGACCAATTCGTAAATACAAATTAATATGTTACATCTTGACATAGGAGGCAATATAAAGACCGCGCTTGCTTTGTAAGTTATTACAATATAATGGTAGGTTTATTATTAAATAATAACCTCAAATCACCATAAACATTCCACAGACCGACTGGCTATTGGCGGAAATAGTAAGAAATGTATTTATCTTAATTGGCTTAATTTAGGAGATGTTTAATTTCATTTTTATATATTGCTGTGTCAAAATCTAACCGCAAGTATTCGTTCGAAAAAGAAAACCTATTATCATTTAGCTTACTTTTGTTTCTGGAATGTCTAACTCACTTTCTTTAAAGTGCAGCATTAATAATAATAAAAAACATAATATTATGTACCTTGTAATGTTGTCCATATGATTATATACTTGATTTATTATATTAAAACAGAAAATAATGTTTGACTATGTTCATGCCAGTTACCTTATTTGATTCAATGCAAATGCAATGGTGGTCGTTTTGAAGATTCGGTTGTCAATTGTTAATATAATATATATGATATTACAGTAAATGTGTTTTGTTTTTATATATGGATGTTCTTCTTTGAATATATACATGCTGATATTGTAGATATTTTCTATGTAATAATAAATAAGTTACGGTGACGGCTTATATTGCTTAAAGTGGTCCAAAATTGACATGTATCATGCTAATAGATTAAGGGTCGACATCTAGAAAAGAATATGGATTATTGTAGAACTTATCCTAGATTACTACACACTATGACTATAACTTCCTACTATTCAATAACAGTTATTGATTCAAACAAGTGTAATCTTGCTTCGTAATAGTTGTTTCTATAGCATTTTCAGTCGTAGTCTAGTTATTCAAGTATTATTGCTTTTGTTAGTTTTAAGAACCATACTGGTCATGAACGTAATTCCGGCCACCTTGGTGGTTGTTTTTTTTTAATCTCACGTTGTACACAACTGATCAAAATTAAACTTCACATCAATAATCCTGGGTTCGAAACTCATATAACGTGTAAGTTTAAATCAAAATGGACGAGTGTAAGGTAACTAAATAAACGGAAATAAAGAACGTATAAAATGTCCATTTTCCTAGCTCAAATGTACGTAAATAATCGGCCACTTTTTAGTATCCTCGGCAATGTTTATAACAAAATAGTTGATTTTAGTAACGATCCTTATCTAAAGAGTAACGATCAAGGTTTAAAAAAATTAAAATGTTGACTAAAATATCCTACCTAAACGATTTTCTTTCACCGGTACCCCTCCCCCCTCCCCCCTCCCCTTAAATTCTGTATAATTTAAACCAATGTTGGCAATGGTGAACTGCAAATGGTTTCGTTTCTTTCTTTTGCCTGTTTATATTGTGTTTGTTTTGTTTAAACGTCATTTTTATGTCAAACATAAAGTAAACAAGTTTTTTTAATTTTATATATTTTAAGCCAAGGGTGACGTGAGCTATAAGTAACTTTAAACTTCCTTTATTTCTAATCAAGGGAGATAATTCAATTTGAAAATCTTAGTGTATAGCTGTAACTTTTCACCTGTGCGGGTATATGCGTTTTATGCGAGTAAGTAAACAGTTATAACTGATATGAATAAAATAGAGAATACATTATTCAATAAAATATAGATATTATTAGTATAAATGTAAATTTCTGAATTATAACAAACGTATCATTCATAATACAGATCAATAAGTCTGAGGACCGAATTGTCAAAGGGGCCGAGTTGTCTGCTGAATTGCTAACTAGAACCAGAATATTCTCGATACCTTGAGTAACCCCTTCGCTGAAGAAGGCTACAACATAAACTTACCGGGGCTGCCTAGAGTTTACGATGATATTGGTATTAAATTCATCGAGAATTGTAAGAAAATCTGAGATAACCGAATTTAAAGAGAAAACATGTCTGGGCAAAATAGTGATGTGATCTTTTAAACAGAAGCGGGTGTTTCCTATTTCGTCAAATTTGCTTGTGCAAATTTGTTAGCGGTTAGAAAAAATAATAAATTTTAATCTGTATCCATGCAACACCATATTTTCGGTGCGTGCGTATGATGACGTCAGTTTCCCCATGTGACTCAATATTCTCTGTTATGATACTGAGATTTCAACTCAAAAGTAAATAACGATATACTTACTGGAATCGAGAAATCTGTAGAAGTCTGTTGCTATAGAAAGTTCTTTTGCTAATTGTTTTAAAACAATATTAATCTCTATCGCAAAACGCTTTTTGACGGGTGGCCGAATATTTACGTACAGGCCGGAATTACGTCCATGACCAGTATGTCAGTTATACCATTGCTTTTATAACCGAACTTGCCACGCGTTGTAAACTTGTGTGTTGTAACCTGAATAAATCAATTTATTTATGCCTCACTTTTGTCTACAATGATAAATTATCAATACCCGAGAAAGAGATATTTTAACTTTCAAAAACATTTCAACCTTTTTGACATGTGACCAAGCAAAAAGAGACTGTCAGGTCATGTGACCGCGCTGACATTTAGAATGTCATATAAGGGCAAGTAATTGCGTCGTTTTTTTAGCCACATCATGAAACGATTGCCTCCCTTGTCGTGATTCAATGTGTAAACAAGCGATTCTCTTCAAAGCTAATTGTTAATCACAAAAATAGTTTGCAAGTTTTTCTAAAGATGAAAGAGATTTAGGCATTTTTCAATCTTGATGGGCAGAATTAAGCATGTGTTTACCTTTTCTACTCAATTTTTGTTCGGTATAATAAAATAATTATCATACGGAAGCGTGTTGGACATTGATATTGACAACCATCGAAACAGAATGTCACTACTCGGCATTCGCCTCGGGTGACATTCTGCCCTCGGGTTGACAATATCAATGTCACACACGCTGCCATATGATATTGATATAATATCTAGATAACCAGCCATGTGTGCCTCACATTGACGTATTTTTAACTGAATTAACTGTTTTTCCCTTCAGATTCTTACAGATCCCATGAACGACGACGCTGTGTCCCCGCCGGTTCGAGCCCCTAGAAACCGATACGAGGAGTTCGCCCAACTGGCCGATACCGTCAGTCAGTTGAACAGCCCGAACTGGACCTTGCCCCTAGGCGGAAAGGTATGGGGCCATACTGATGTGAAGAACTGTTTGCCATTTTGGCAGCTCTGATTTTATCGAGGCAGCTTAGTTTACACCTTTGGATTTCCGACAGTCTGCACAATTTGTCCTCCTAATGCATAGCGTTTTTAATGAGATGATTTTAATCAGATAGGATTTCCAAAAAAAATACCAATGCGTCTTTTGTTAAAATTTCATCTCTGAATGCCAATCCTTAAGCTGTATTCACATAAAGGGCCTATGTCGTCGAAAAATTGGAATCCTATTACACTGTCAGTGCTATTATATGATAGAAATGCGCTTTATAAAGACATCTACATGAAAAAAATACACAGTAAGATATTTAATAAAAACAAATAATCAAAAAAGTCTAAAAAATTAAAACCCCAAGCAGGGATCGAACTCACGACTTAGGAGTCATACGAAGAAATGACAGTAGACCGAGCTTTAACAAACTGCGCTATCATCAAGAAGTAGAGTGTAAACTATGGTCAGAGAAAATACTCACAATTATGACGTCAAAATGTAAACATTAAAGGTCCAAACAAACAAGACCCATATTATAAATTGATTTTTATCTCAGAATGCGTGCATTTTTTTTATTATATATGCCCTGTTTCAAGCAGTATTATATTTAAGTATTAATATCTGAATTTCAGATTTTAAAAAAAATTGCCCCCTTGAGGCCCTTTTCGACGACATAGCCCCATTAAGGTCTGTATTCCTGTCTATAGGTCGACACATAAGCTGCATTCCGTAAAAGTCCATATTCCTATGTATGGGTCGACCCTTACGCTGCATTCATTCAAAATCAGTATTCTCGTTTATCGATCAACTCTAAAATGTAATATGCTTTCTGCTTTCATCCAAAATCCATTGTACCCTCTTCTCTAAGCCGCCCTTAAAGGGACTTGTTCACCGATTTGTTTTTAAGAATGACATTAATTGTCTTAACTTGACAGGTTTAAGCATCGGAACTTAAGAGCTGAAGTATAAAAGTTCACGGAATGGATTTAAAAAAACACAGTTGCTCCCACCGGGGATCGAACCTCAGACATCCGGATCAAATGGCTAACGCTTTAACCACTCGACCATTCCGATTTCTAAATTTCAAGCGGCATTGTTTTCTTTATGAAATAACTAAAACAGAAAACAACAGAAATAATAGTCCATCGTTTTGCGTTATAATTTTATCAATTTCGATTGATGATTACTCATTACCGAAACAGTATTTACAGTATATTTATTTGCCCCTGGTGTTATTTCGCTCCTTTGTATACACTTTTCTTTATATATTTTTGGAATCTTTGACAAAAAGTTGAAAACTTGTAAATTAGTAAATCTGTGAACAGGTCCCTTTAAACTGTTTTCATTAAACGTTCACATACTTGTATATAGGTCGAAGCTTACGCTGAATTTATTCATAATCAACATTTTCTTCTATAGCTAGGTTAAGCTAGGTTCAGTAAGAGCCCATGTTCTTGTCCATAGCAAGAGCCTTACTGTACATGTACTTTCATTCGAAGTCCAAATTCTTTTCTTATGGTCGACCCTAAGGCTGCATTCCGTAAAAGTCCATATTCTTATCTAAAGGTCGATCCTTACGCTGCATTCAGTAAAAATCCATATCCTCGTCTATATGTTGACTCTTACATTTATTTAATCGAACTCCATATACTCGTCTATAAGTCGGCCTTTACAGTGAATTCAATTAAAATCTAAACTCTCGTCTATAGGTCGACACTAACACAGCATTTATTCATTCAAAATCTATGTTTTCGTCTATAGGTCGACCCTAACACTGCATTCATTCAAAATCTATATTCTCGTCTATAGGTCGACCCCAACGCACTGTTCTTGTATGACGCAATACTGGTGTGGGCGGTTCTGGTGGACAAACTCGCAGTGGCTGGTTTGAACACCCGGGACGGCGGGCTGGTTGTGCAGCGGGCCAAGGCGTTTGTGGCAGACGGTATGCTAAAATATTTGTCAATTCCGGTTTGTTAATTCAATTGGTTAAAGTCTTCAGTGTATTACGCAATGTTTTCAAGAACTGCTGTCCTGTGATATAAAGTGATCAAAATCACTGGCAAACAATGTGTTTAGCACAATTTGTTTCCTATCAGTTATTAACGAAACAAATGCACACATTGAACATTTTCAGAATAAGAAAGTTGTCTGCGTTGTAAACATTGCTTTTATGAACAAAAAGGGTATTTTTTCCGATTTACCTGAAATAAAATTGTGTTCGATTCATCCTTGCTAGTTGTATATTTTATGATGTTGGGATTCTGAGTTAAATCGTTGTTATGGAAAACTGCGTATATTAAGATATATGATATAAAAATCATTTTGTGTTTTATCGTTGTCAGGGGCAACGGGGTATATTTCAATCAACGACAAGCAGGCGAGGAATGGCAAGACTTTCATACTCACCATGGGGCCAGACGACAACTTCAGTCCAGTCCAGAGGCTCTTCTTTAACGGCATCCATGGATACTCGGTTCTGGTAGGCAAGGGCGAATCCGTACATTCAAAATATGTTCAATCATTTACTTTTTTTCGGACAATTACAAGGAAGTTTTTCAATTGTTAAAGCATACATGCTTGCCTTAATATTGTTTTCTTGGTAAAATTGGCAGGCTCATGTCATTCTTAACAGCAGTTCTATGGCGTAAGAAAACGATAGCATGCTATCCTCATCATTTTTATTTTCAGAGGCTGAAACCGTTAGAAGGAAGGTTTACCTCCCACGCTAAACAAGCTATCCCTCAACCACCAACGTCAGTACGCATAGGCATACCAGTATATACAAATCCCATCACCTCCACCACTACCGGGCGCCAGACGACACCGCTCATTTCGCGGGAAGAATTAACCAAGCCTCCAGCGGATACAATCGCCTTGCTGCTTGCAAAGTTGCAAGCGCTTGAGGAGAAGGTCAAGATGCATGAAACGCACTCACATGACGTCATACCTTACCACACTCACACCCCAGCGCCTGTCATTCCGTATCACACGCATACACCCGCACCCATGAACCAGTTTATGGGTCAAGAGCAAGTTCAAGGTCATGTCCCAGTGCATTACCAACACCAGCAACAATCATGGCAGTTGCCACAGCAACACGTATCCAGGAATTCTCGCCAACACCATCCGCTTCAACAGACACTAAGCAACAACATACACGTTCAAACAACGCCCACGCCAATATTGCATCAACACCATCAGGAAGGCGGACACTTTCAGCGGCAACAACAGCAGCACGTTCATCAACCTATACAACAGCATATACTCCAACCGCCTATACCCCGACCGCCACAACAACATCAGCCACTCATACAACCAAGCGAGCATCAACCCACGGTAACCAATCAACAACAACCTGGACACCAGCCCCTAGTCCCACCTGCGCCACCTGCTTCGAGTTCCGTACACTTGAGTCATCAGAGCCAGAGCAATCAACAACACGAAGAGCAAACACAGACCAATAAGACGCGCACGATTTCTGTGAAGATAACTACACAACAGAAACTCGCAACCCCTCAACCGCCACAGATAGTTGTAATTGCACCACCACAACCCCAGACACAGTTACAGCAACAGTCGCCAACACAAATACTGGCACAACAACAACAGCAGCAACAACACATCGTGTTACAACAACATCATCAAATACCAACTCAACAACAAATACTACCGCAACAACAACAAATAACTGCGCAACAACAAATACTGCCGCAACAACAACAACAAAAAATACCTAAACAACAACAAATACAGCCACAACAACAACAGCAGGAACAACACACCCCAACTCAACCACCGCCAACGAATAACCCAGCGAATACGCTACAAGAGCAAGCTGAGGCCACTACACCGCTGCCAGACTCCTACCTGGATCAAATCAGCTCGCGTATTGTAGATCAGCTGACAGGGAGACTCCTCGGACCAAATAATAACACACAAAGTGAGCAACAAATTGCCCTCAACGACATTTTGACAGGAGAGGAATCCCCGGCAGGTCTATTTTTAAGTCTTTCTCTCGCGCATGCGCGAGCCAGTCAACAAAAACGTCATCAAAGCAATTCCGGTTCAGCACGCGCTACAAATGGACCATACAGGAATCCTTTACCGGCAATTCTAGACCCATGGGGTTATATTTTAGGACCCACCACAGTGCAACCATGGACGCTTGGATCTAAGTGGTGGGGAGAAGGGTAGTTATGTCTTGTGAATACGTTTGTTTCGTTTTAATGGAGCATAATAAATATGTATTATAGTGTATAATGTATTACTTCTATTGTGTGAAATGTAATTTGATGAAGCCGATGTTTTTCCCCTGTTGGAAACAAGAAGGTCGAGATGTCCCTCTGATGCTCACCGAATAACAACTTAATTTGACACCATAATGTTCAGAATGTGTTTATATTAACGAAAGTCTATATCGCCAGACATTACTTTTCTTACCAAAACGAGGCAACAAAATCAATTGTGCTTGCATGATCTTGACCATCATACATTTAGTTATTTATGATGACAAATATGTGTCAATTGCCAGGGTTTGCTGTGTAATAAGATCGCTGTCATACATGCAAGAACAAGGCAAAATTATTGTTAACAAAAACCGGACAATAAATATGTAGTAAATTGTCCAATCTGGTCCGTAGTCGAAATCTTCAAAGAACTAAGCAGTGTTAAAGTCACATGCAGTTCGAGCAATGTTCAATTAGATAGACGCACAGATGAAGTAAGTGAAAATACGATAACGTAGGTGTACCCGAAAAATGGCATTAAATCTGGTGTCACTAGCCTGGTTTCACCCATTATTAAATTCTTGTTGAGATCTTAAGTTCAAACTCAACACGAGTGTGTTCAAGATTTTGATCGTTCATCCAAAATATGTACCATACAACCGGACCAATACTTCTGTTGTTCAGTACTGGTGTACTGTTCAAGCGTGTACGTATACTCGATCAGCGCATTCCAAAATAGGAATACCGAGAAGTGTATATTGATTATGATTTTCAGGGATAATTTGGAAATAGGGGACATGAATGTTATAGTTTAATAGCATAATTACGGATATTTTCAGCATTCTTAATGATCCAGAACTGAAATATATAAACAATAGTCTAATTATGGTCCAAAGCGTTCACGTTAGCACTGACAATAACAGGGACCTTAATAAACATTTAAACAACAATGACACCAAAGTCTCTGGTCAGATCAATGGCACCGAAGTCTCTGACCAGATCTGGCCCATTATCAAACTTTTCCAAGATCTAATGACCATACACACCTGTGCAAGTTTGGTCGAGATTGAATGAAAAGGAAGGACTCTGTGGGGTTTTTTCACGAACACGGTACATAAGTCATGTGCTGGTTTGATCTGTCCAAATACCAAATTCATCATAGATACTGTTGCCATACAAAAAACTGTAGAGATAGGTTGAAAAACGAAGTATCTGTCTGGAACACATTCATTTTACTCTTTCATAGTTTTTCATGAAAAAGTGGCAACAACTAGTTTCCTTGTTTGAGCTGGTCCATACTGGAATTATTCTACGCACTATGAAAACGAATTGCATACGATACGGACCATGGTACAATACGGACCATAATTTGGGACGGTACGGACCACATTCATGAACGATACGAACCATATTCAGAAACGATACGGACCATGTGATAATTTAAGTAGATTTGCTTATATATAAACATGGTTATTATGTACTTATATATATTGTAAACCAAAGTACCTCTTTTACACATGAACGAGTGTTAAACGTTAAAAAAAAAAAATGTGATTGCTTTATTTATTTTTTTATAACAAATCACACGAGATATAATCAAAGTGTTACAAGCTAAAAACATTCATAAATGTAGCGTTTAAATATTAATTGTTGCATAAATGTCATAGAATTTAAACAAAACATCAAATGTGAACGAATATGAAAAGTAAAAAAGAACATTTTGATTTCAAAAATAAAAAGTGGTATACGGCAAACAAAAGCATTTTTATATAAAAAGAAAGTACAGAAAGTGCTAGTAAAAGAGACATTATAATGTTGCTTTCAATTGACTTTTTTGAAGATACATAATTATCAATTACAAAGTTGAATGCCTGATAAAAATACATGATTTACAAAACATATAATGTTTTGCTGTTTCACTCCATATGCAGACAAACATTTGCGTTATAATTAGCAGCCGAATGTATACATGACAGACACGCGTGTCACCTACGCAGGTGCATTAATTGCCGCGCATGCAATGAGTCAATGTATCTAAAAAGACGTCAAGAGTGCAATATAAAATCCTATAAATGCAACCAGACACACTTAATTGGTAATCTGATTAACCCATTACCAGTTCAGTTCCACACTGTGACCACACCAGGGTGGCAGTAATTGAACATGGTCCGTATCGTGCCTGAACGTGGTCTGTACCGTCCCTAGTTTTATGGTCCGTATTGTGCAATAGCCCGTACCTTGAAAACTACGTATACAGGTGATTTCTGTGGACACACCTACACATGGTTAAGTTTTTTTTTCCAAATATAATCAATTGAGTGTTCATTAACATTGTTGCTTAAAACTTATTTAAATTAATTATTCATTTATCTAAAAAAAATACCACCACAACAAAATGGCAACATGTATTTTGTGAAACATATCGAGTTACATTACGGAGTAGACGCTCTGCTTTCGGGTCAATTATACCGGTGCGCTGTGATCAAAACCAATGAAGAAGAACGTTTTTGAATTGGTTTATGTGTATAACAAATCAAAAGTTGTTGGTATTAACTTATGGCCAATGCGGATTTGTGCCTTTAAGTTGTCATACTGCGAAGCCTCCACAGAACTTTCGTAGTATGGCATCATAAGATTAAATTGCCATTTCATATTTACACTCAACTAAAGTTATAACGCACCAAAAAATGAATTGTTGTATTTTCTTAATTATAAGAATTTCAGCTGCGCCATAGTAAACACCAAATTCTTAAGCATTTTTCCAATATTTTGGTATGAACACATCCACGTATAGCTCAAATAATCTTAGCTGACATTTCAAGCTGAAAATCTTATAAATAAAGAAAATACAACAATGTCCATTTATTTCCATTTGGTGCATTATAACGTTTTAGCACATTTAGTTAACACGAAACACAGCATACCTGTAATGTTTATTTTCATAAATAACATCATATCGGCATTGGTTTAATACGCATATATAACATGGATCTATATAATACAACACACATAAAACAAATAGACACATATACAGCTGTACGCCTCAATCATCATTATTTAGGTTTTCTTTTGTTGACATATATACAATAATTATGCCAAAATGTTCAGAGTCGAAATAAGTCATTTATTAACTGAGTAACAAACAATTTTACTGGTTACTTTTTTAATCTTACAAACAAAATGAACAAGACATTTATTTACTGAGTAACACAAATTTTACTGGTTAAATTTATATGTTAACCTTATCCTGCTTACAAAAGATTATCACTTTCCGATTTAAAAGATACACAGTCAACAATTAGCATGACATCTGTGTTGAAGATGCAAACATGTAAGTGTATAATAAAATAATGCAATGACTGTTGAAAAACAAAACAAAAGTTTGTTAAATTATTTCTTGTCAAAATGCGAAATCAAACAACACTTTTAAAACTCTTAAAGACAAAAATATACTTAGGAGTTGTTATATTTAAGAAATAATTTATGGCCGATAAAAAACGATCATTTAAAATTTATTTCGATTCCAACATGATTTGACAAATATTGTTTCAATTGTAAAAAGAACTGTATTTTGCTCAGAATCAGGACTTCTTTTTGCGTTGTTTATTGAGTAGTTTAACAGCAATAATTGTGTTGTATAGAAAAATTAGTGAGTATCATGTTGGAATAAACTGTATAAAACGAAGGGTAAATATTTGATAACTCTTCCGCCTTAGGGGTTTTGGTCACCACACTACTATCAAATGCCAAATGCTTCCAGTTGAAGAACTATGTATATACAATACTATACATACACAATATACTCACATACCGAGAGTGCAAAATCAAAACACAGTGCATCAGAAATATTTGAATAAAAAATGTAAATCTTAACCATTAATTACGCTATTGCAGTCAATAATGCAACCCTTCCATGCTAACAATTCATACAAAAAACTTTTAATCAGTAAAATACAGAAAATAAGGTTTGTCACAGGATGTGACGTATGCACCCGAAGCATATGCTTGTCAGAGGAAGGCAACACAATGTCAGTTACATGTTGGCAAAAATGACGTTTCCTACTAAAAGAGTTATGGTCCTGGTACTCTGCACTTCCTCTAAACAACCTCTATCAATATACATGGTTTTATTTTAAATCACTTCAATACTAATGGAGTTATGCACTGCACAAGAAAATTAACTGAAGGGCAATAACTCCATAAATATTCAAGAATGAGTTATGGTCCTTGTACTCTGCACTTCCTCTCAACGTCCTCTATCAATATATGTGGTTTTATTAAAAATCCCTTCAATACTAATGGAGTTATGTTCTGCACAAAAAATAAACAAAGGGCAAGAACTCCATAAATATTGAAGAAAGAGTTATGGTCCTCGTACTCTGCACTTCCTCTCATTGTCCTCTTATCATTATATGTAGTTTCATTATGAATCCCTTCAATACTAATGGAGTAATGCTCCACACACGAAAATTCAACAAACAGCAATAACTCTGTAAATGTTGAATAGTGTTGTGGTCCTTGCATTCGGCACTTCCTCTCATTGTCCTCTATTATTTTATGAAGTTTCATTTGAATCCCTTCAATACTAATGGAGATATGCTCCACACAATAAAATTATACAAAGGGCAATAACTCTGTAAATATTACAGAAATAGTTGTGGTCCTTGTGCTATGCACTTTCTCTCATTGTCCTCGATCAATATGTGAAGTTTCAATTGATTCCCTTCAATACTAATGGAGTTATGCTCAGCACAAGGAAATCGAACAAAGGGCAATAACTGTATAAATATTGAAGAAAATAGTTATTTTCCTTGTGCTCTGCACTTCCTCTCATTGTCCTCTATCATTAAATGAAGTTTCATTTGAATCCCTTTCATACTAATGAAGAAAATTAATGCTTCTAATAAGGAAATAAAACAAAGGGCAATAACTCCATAAATATTGAAGAAAGAGTTGTGGTCCTTGTGCTGTGCAGTTCTTCTCCTTGTCCTCCATCATTATATGAAGTTTCATTTGAGTCCCTTCAATACATTTGGAGATATGCTACCCACAAGAAAATTAATGCTTCACATTAAGAAATAAAACAAAGGGCAATAACTCCATAAATATCGAAGAAAGAGTTGTGGTCCTGTGCTCTGCACTTCCTCTCATTGTCCTCTATCATTATACGAAGTTTCATTTGAATCCCTTTAATACTAATGGAGTTATGCTCCACACAAGAAAATTAAAAGGCAATAACTCCGTCAATATTGAAGACAGAGTTGTGGTCCTTGTACTCTGCACTCCCTCTCATCGTCCTCTATCATTATATGAAGTTTCATTTGAATCCCTTCAATACTAATGGATTTATGCTCCGCGCAAGAAGCGTGACTGACAGACGGACGGATGATACGATTACCATATGTCCCCGAAGGGAATTCGGGGGCATAAAAAGCAAAATTAACATGATTCTTAAAGAATGCTCTCAAATATACAAATACCGTGTCAACTAATTGGTTTTCATTTATTTCCTGTTGAAATGTACATATGTATACAATATATCCAAACATACCTGACATATACAGTAACGTGGAATGCACAAAAGCTGAAATATGGAGCAATGCATGACTACACACTGAGTGCATTTTACATGTCAGCCTTTCATATCATCATAATCAGCATCATAATCAAATACAAAACAACAAAATTAACATGTCACACATGCAACCCTACTCCTATTTTAAAATACGAAGTAGTCTATTAATTTGTTATCCACTATCATTGAGTATACACACACAACATTAAAATGTACTATATTTTTAATATAGTGCTAATCCAATTTTTTTTTACAATATTTTAACTACTTAAGACATGATGACACTTAAAATATTTCATGGTAGATATGCAACACAGTTGTTTTTCTTAACTGTACAGTTTATAAACAGAATGGTTCTGATATTTTTGTAGAGTCAAAGAATATGTTAAAACATATATTTTTATGTTAAAACATACATTTTTTACATTAATAGAAATAATACATATCATCACTTTTGCCGCAGCACATTCCAAATCCTTTTTAATTATAGCACAATAATACAAGACAAAACAATCATGAACAGTTATCAGAACACATTACATACTTCGAAAAACGTTGGTGCTCCTTTCACACTATATGATTCATATCATTAAAATTATACGACAAAAATATGTTATCAAATAACAAATATGGAAAACGGTTCTCCATTTAAGAAATATGTATGAAATTACAAAAACTGGAAACCAGTTATCAGCAAGATCAGCAACTACAATAATAAATGATATGTGAGGCATGTCGTGGGCAAACCGGGCTTATAGCAGCCCGCACCCCGCACAGGATAATCCAGGATAGCATCCCACATAGGCTAATCCAGGACGACATGTTCCGCTTTTATGGTATTTCCTGTTTCAAGGAAGTCTTGTCTAAACATAAATTCACTGTTTTCGGAAAGTACCGTCCTGGATTAGCCCGATATTCCCACGACACGCCTCATGTAAGGACTGGATTCCAGTTTACAACTGATGCATATGTATTTCTTTTCAGCGTGCACTACATTCTGGTAAATTAAGATTAAGCTAAAAAGTGATAAATTCGATGTTTTCTATATTCCTTAACATGTTAATGTTCCTTAAAAAATTTGGGAGAAAAACAATAAAATACATATTGCATAACAATAAAAATGCTACCACTGTTTTATAAACTCGTATGTCATTTAGTGTTCATTTACAAAAAGGGAAAGAATAATAATTATTAAAGATACTTAATTTAGTAAATGATCAAAAACTTAAATACAATAATTATATGAATAAGATAACAATAAAAATTAAACATTACTGGTTGGCGAGTAGTATCCATGATTTTTTAGTAGTTTTTCTTTATTTTCAATCGCGTAAGTAATACTTTTAAAGAAAAGCTTAGTGCAATACAAAGTTTGGTTCCTTCTGTTTACAAGGATGTAAATATCTTGTCATGACGTCATATGTTTTTTTCCATATTAAGGAGCTCCAAAGGGGTAATCAATGAGCATTACTTGAAGCAATAAGACTAGTAGTATCCGTGATTTTTCCTTTCAATTGAAAATGCTATTTTTGTGCAACAAACCTCAAGATTTTAATCACTCTGTACTATTCTACATTATATTACCTACATCATGATGTAATATTATTAAATTCTATGCCAAATTAACGGTGATACTGTGATAATGCGACTACAAACATAAGTGGATGCCGGAAAATGAGCTTTTGATTACCACTTTGGCACCCCTTAAAAATTTGCTGATTATAAACGGGAGATAACCATGTTATTATCGAAGTGGACACTTCCCCTGCATTGAAATTTTGTCAAAATCGTCCCGAAACTAGCCGTATAATTTAGTAAACATTTTAAAATTGCAATTCTTTGTTAATATTTTCTTTGAGTAAACATTTTGCGATTGCAATTCTTGATTTTTTAAAGAAAATCTATTTCACGAACAATGCGTGTTGAATAAATGGATGGTGGTGTTTAAATACTATATTTCCGCACATGCTAATCCAGGACGATACTTCCCGCTTTTATGGTATTTTCTGTTTTAAGGAAGTCTCATCTAAACATGAATCAACTGAAGGCGGAAAGTGCGGTCCTCGATTAGCGTGTGCGGACTTCACAGGCTGATCAGGGACAACACTTTACGCACATGCAATAAGCCCGATTTTCCCACGACATGCCTCATATATATTCAGGTATCAATTTTTTACTCTTTGTCTACTTTTTTGTTTACTTTAACTATTTACTCTGCTATAAAAATAAACTGATCAAAGTAAAGTTCTATTAACATATTTAAGAACAAAGCACTTTAAAGCATAAAAGAATTGAAGACACAGAAAGTTATAAATACATTGCAAATACTCGGTAATCTAAATCCATGCATAACAACCAAGTTTCTCAAAAGTTAGACTCCCAGATGTGATTGATGAACAGCTGTTTGTTTTTATTTAAGTTAAAGTATAACTTATGACGCTCTGCTTGTATGGCAAACTGTGGATTAAATTCTTTATCACCATTATCAAGAGGCTGTGATGATTATGAACTCAACAAAATGTTCAAAATAAAATAAAACAGCACTAATATTAACAGCACGGCAGGACGTCTGGATTTAAGGAATAATGTCCAGGTCGGCACATGTGTATAAGTGCAAAGACTGAACAAGTCTCTGCTTATAAAATGAAATGTGCACATGAAAATAAAACAATTTACATTCCAATGTCTAACTGAACTTGGACACTTATTAAAATGTTGCATTTTCGTGGGACAATACGCTTATTGTGTGTTTTACGGACATCGTAACCAGAAAAGTTGCAAACAGTATGCAATCAAGCAAAATGAAACTCAGTTATATCATTACAATGAAATTACAAGGTATGACCACTTTTATAATAAGCAATTAAAAAACTGACCAAAACATATTGTCTGAGGCATTAAATGACTGAAGTGTATAGGCCTATCGTCTGACCAAACAGTTCTGCACTAGATGTATCAGCGCGCTGTTGTAATTTACAATCAACACGAGAATCTTCTCGATATTGCAACACCCCATGTGAAAAGTATGTGTCTTTAGGAGAAATACCCAAATTATTGTTGATCATTCAGCCTCGTCGTTTTCTGTTGCATCTGGTTCTTCATTGGACTGGTTTTCTGCTTGAGGTTCACTTGGGGGTGCCGTACTTGTGTGTTGCATCATGGAGCGGTGGGTTTGGTGACCGGACGTCGCACCAGGCTTATGCTGCTTCTCTGCCTTTCGGAAAATGGTGATTTCCTGGAAACCAGACAATGTCACACCGCTATATGGATCAAACAAGACATTTTAATCACCTACACAGAGTCAGTATTTTCCATTAGTGTAATTGCAGTGTTTTTTTCACCTTCGGGGGAAAGGTGGTGGGCCCTTCAGACGGGAAAATTTACAGCAAAAGAGGAATTTATTTTCTTACAATAGAGAATCATTATTACATCTTTATATTTGTCTTTGTTATCGAACATTAATGAATTGTTTTGCTACAAATGATTAATAAGATTATGCGCAACCTTGGTTTGATGAAAAATTGCTGGGATTGTTTACGAAAACTCCTCTATCTTAGTCAATTTTTGTCCTATTTTGGTGAAGTTTTTGTCAACATAAAGCTTGCATTTCTGATGGGAATTTAAAGGTAAGTATAGGGGAAATATATATACTTTTCAGGCAGGGGAATGAGGCCAAATTTCCGCCCCCAAATCGGCCATAACAAAACACTGAATTGCACGGCGTATCAATGCTTTGAAATGTGGAGAGGAGGCCGATGACCGCCACAAAATAATGTGGAGTCACTTTTAATGTGCGTACAGTTGATAGTTGAGGCCGAGTGACAGTGAGTAATATCTAAGCGAAAACTCACTGGTCTCATTGCCTCCCAATGCCACAAGTTTGTTTGGATTTTTTGCCATTTTTAACAGTATTTCAGTCATATCATGGCAGTCAGTTAACCTACTCACAATTCCTGGGCAAGCTTAGCTGATCTCAGCGGTTTACCAGTACCAAGTGCACATACTTATGCCAGTAAGTGACAACTGCCCTACTTGAATCAGAGGTAGGGGGAGAATAGCTGTAGAAATAATGTCATGACCAATCCCAACAAAAGTTATGTGGCCAGGCTGGGGTTCGAACTTACTATCCCCGGATAGACAGTCCAGTGCTGCGTGTTGTGAAACATGTTTTATTTGGATTGAGGCACTCTTCGCCAAAAAAAGTAACTATGGCAAAATTATCAAAGGGAAAAAAGCACTAACTGGGTCCAACATTGGTACAGCTTCGCAAAAACAGCACAAGCCATTATCTAATTAAAGTACAGTAACAAACCGTGTCAGGAGCTTAGTAAAAATCCTACAAATATGTATTCAACTCCAATATGGTAACAAAGATCAGATCATAATACCTATATCTAAATGACATGTATGCCCCCATATTCTGCTGGTTGTCACAAAACTCTGCTGATGTTGGAAAAAATACTTTTATAGTTTTTGAGTTACACGGACACAAATCCAAAAATGTCATTTTTTGCTGAAAAAAAAAGGAACATAACTCCACTGATGTATAAAAAAAAACTGCAGCAAAATACCCAGGTGCACAAGTTCAAATGCTGATTAATATGTATATGAAATTTTGTCACTCTAGCAGTTATACCTTTTATGTTACGAGCAACATAAGTCCAAAAATGTCATTTTTTGCTTAAAAAAAGGGCCATAACTCTGCTGATGTAAGAGTAAAATGCACATAAATACCCACGTGCACAAGTTCACATGCTGATTCATAAGTATTTAAAGTTTCATCACTCTAGCAATAATAATTTTTTAATTACACGCGATAGAAGTCCAAAAATGTCATTTTTTGCTATAAAAAAAACAGTCATTACTCTGCTGATGTCATAAAAAAAAAAAAAATTAACATGCCGATTTATATGTTGATAACGTTTCATCACTCTAGCAGTAATACTTTTTTAGCTACGCGCGACTCAAGTACAAAAATGTCATCTTTGTTAAACAAAAGGGCCAAATGGCCCTGGGTCGCTCACCTGAGTTTCATTAGTCGAACAATTTTCCAAGTGTTAGATTTTTATACGGACATGGATATACTGATACGGACTTTGGAAATGCGGCCTTAATCATCATGGTTTGAAAAACTTAAGTCACAACAGACATTCAAAATTTGGGCAGTACATATTGAAATTGCAGCTTTTTCTTCAATTTGACCTAGTGACCCAGTTTTTGACCCCACATGACCCAGATTCGAACTCGGCCGATATACCATTGGGAAAAATTTTCTGCCAAGTTTTATGAGGATTGGGCAAATAATGTAACTTCAAGAGTGTTAACAAGCTTTTTCTTTAATTTGACCTAGTAACCTAGTTTTTGACCCCACATGACCCATATTCAAACTCAGCCGAGATACCATTAAGGTATTCACACTCTAATGAAATCGAGTAATATTTCGTAACGTATCGGTATCTTCCAGAATATTTCGGAACAACGTCAGAGGACGATAATCTCGAAAATTTACATACATAAACATTGTGTATTTTGTAAATAAACCATAAACTACAACGAAACATTTACTTTTTGGTTAGCAACTGCAATTATTTGACAGAATAAATGTATATTTCATTTGTTAAGCATAAATAAAAAATATTGCGTTTTGGCCTCGTCATTATCAAAATGGCGGCGCCCATGATCGTTTACTCTGTCCGTTTATTAACACAGAATTATATTGTCTGAACACAGTGAACCACCCAAAAGGCTCATGAACGTATTTACTGATCAAAGTGAGCGTGTTGATACGATCCCTATACTGGTGTAATTATTAACAGTGTCTACGTCAAAATCTTTCAAAGTGGAAGCCTTATGAAGGACTGTGGAATTTGTAGTTTTTTCTGAAAATATCTACCATCACAAACAGTGTTATCGTGGACTTGTATCGGTGACAATATCGTGTGGAACATTTTATTCTTTCGAACGCTAATAGCTACTTCGATGCCAAAATAGACTCTTGGATCATGAATAGTGCTGTGTAAATGCAAGACACACCATAAACCATAAACTCCATGTTATGAGTTGAATTCAAGAGAAAACTGGCTTGATTTACACGGTTGCACCACATTGCAATACAGGTTTCTTTGACAATGGTGGTTGTTCTTGGAATTCCTTTATTTGTTAGATATATTAACATTGGTAATAAGTGAATTAATACAAGTATATGATTTTTTTTTTATTCAGTTCTCATTCATAACCATTTTCTATTGAAAAATATATCATTCTTTTTCAATTTATAATGTCGTTTGATTTGTACATATTGCACCAGATTCCTGTATTTTTTGTGCTAACTGATTCACATTTGAACAAAATGATACATACTTTGACATCTAAATTCTAATAAATGGAGCAATGTTCTCAGTGTATGTAGATAACAGTTATGTTTTATTTACTTGTACATATACAAAATATAATAATTTTGTATTTGCAGCTCGCTGGCTCAGGTTCCCGGATGTCATATCAATGGCAACATTTATAACTTATTCTAGACAAATCATCAATGGACTTTTCTGAGAGAAACAATACAGTTCATCAGTTCAAGTTTTTACACGAACACAAAGGTCTGGGTAACTATATTGCACGAGAAGAATTTCCAACAACAATCATCAAGATTACAGTGCTTCTGTTCTTGGATTGAACACTTTTAATTTAATGATCTGCATTATTTTACCCGTATTGACCAAAGTTTTGATGTTCACTTTTCAGTATCATCTTTTAGTTATATTAATACTTAATAATTTTTGAAAATGTTGCTTTGACAACAATGACATGTTACCATGCTTAACTTTAAGTAAGTTTTCTTCATGGATTATTATATGAACAAAATAAATTAAACATAGTTATTTATTATTTAATATTGGTTAATTGTTATTCATACTCAACAACATAAACTAAATTTAATATATTGTATACAAATGTGAAATATATTTTTTGCAATACTTCAACATGCAATTACAACAGTCTGTATTAAATTTGCTGATACACTTTGAGTAACAATTGAGTTAAATAGCAAATATGTTAGGTGTTTAAGTGTTTAATCTAATATCAAAATAAAATGTAAAGCTACTAAACACTTATTTCAACTTAATCAATTAAGAAATTTGAATAAACTAGAGTTTGTGACAATGTTATTTTAAAAAGGTCTGATAAAGATTATTTTACAAATAACTGTTGACAATTCTCAAACCCACCCTTCCATACTTCATTGATCATCCTATATTTCCAGTTAGAAATAGTAAAAGTTTATAGTTTTGCATGGTTTATTTGTATTAACAATAACATTAATTTTTGAGGGTCAAATACACTTTTAGCTCTTGTACAATATTCCAGAATTCACTTTGAAGTGGAAAGCACATTTTATACAAGTGTTAGAATTTGGTTTTAGAGGGGGTACTTTAACATTTTGCTTATTTGTCAATATATGATTGCTGTTAACATCACAAAGTTGTATATTTTATGTATAATTATGATAATGTATAGTCGTTGTTAATTGAATATCAATGGAAATAAATGTATTTTTAAACTACATAAAAAGATAAACGCTAGATCAACAGAAACTAAAACTTTTCAGTTCTTCTTTGTTTTGCCCTTAGTAATTTGTTAACCTCGACCAGTTTGTTACAGGATTAATTGTAAATGATTTAATCTTTGCAACACATGCATGTCAATATGTTTTTTGTGTAAATACTAGGCTAAAAGATGGTTGGATATCAGTTATTGGATGTCATGGGTCCTGTATGTTGGCATTTGTGTCCACTATAGTTTTTTCTGACGACTGTGGTCCGAGTGCCTCTAATGCTTAATTATAGTAACAATGTTCAGTATTTAGTTGTATTAGTTGTCTTAAATAATAGTTTAAGAAACCAAGCTGCTAATGGAAACAGAATATTAGAATTGATGAAGTTTTGTGACATGTTCAGTTGTGATACGTACTAAAAACAGCATTTGGAACGTTACTGTGCTAGGTTTTCAAAACCTACCCCTGTATACTTTAGCTGCAAATATTTCTGTTATACGACGGTAAAAGCTCATACTTTTTTGGTATTTCATTTGCATGTGTATGTACATAATTTTAGTGGGCTCAATTCACCTATACCCTTTACCTATATGTGGCAGCCAATGAGATTTTTATCCCAATTGCGGCCTGCCTCGTTTCGAGAAAACTGACGTCAAAGTTGCGGCACATGATTTTTATGAGAAAGTCAGGATTATGGTTAAGATATTTCAAATAATTGTTTAAATCTTGAAACTGTCAACGAAAAATATTATTTATTGGGTTATTTGTATAAATATTGTAATTTTTGCTATGATTTCTTGTTTGGTTGCCATAGCAACCATCTCTGTATTATTTTTTTTATCCGAAACATTTGTACATTCAAAGTTTGTTATTTGGGATAGGCAGTCTAGTAAATATATATTATATAAATTACTTGTCCTCATCATGCTAGGTTCTGTATTGTATGCATGACAAACATCAAAATCTGTGTGAAATGTTAAAATTTGTCGTTATGGTGGTGTTACTTAAACTGTGATTCTTGCTCAAAACACATGATTGTGAAAAAAGGAAGCCATTTCCAGTTTCTAAACATATCAGTGTATTCAAAACTGCCAATAACTCATTTTCGCCCAGATACCGCATTTGGGCCAAAATTCTCATGGGCTGACACATATGATCACAACTTACTTTAAAGTATGGACACTCATTTTCAAGTAAGTTGAATTTGTCCTTATTTTCAATAGGGGTACTGTACATATTTTAATGTTCTTTATATTGTTTATATATACATCACACAGTTGTTATAATTCTGCTTATAGATGTCCATGTAACTGTTATGAAGTTTAAAATATGCTGAAAATAAAAAACAAAGAACATGTTTTGTGGCTTTTTCTAATATGACAGCATGTCCGCTTGAGCAATTTTTTTGACCAAGGGGGTGGCACTCCAAAATGCTAATAACTTTTTTATTACATGGTAAAGTCTTTAAATTTTCAAATACAGTGTCTTATTGATTGTAGATAATGATGGAAAAAAAAATAAACACATTTGTGATTATGACCATTAGTGTGTGAAAACCTTAAGACAAATGTTCTGACCAAGTTTCATGAAGTTTGGGCTAAAAAATGTGACTTCTAGAGTGTAACAAGCTTTTTCTTCAATTTGACCTAGTGACCTAGTTTTTGACCCCACATGACCCAGATTCGAACTCGGCCGAGATATCATTGGAACAAATGTTCTGACAAAGTTTCATGAAGATTGGGCCAAAAATGTGACTTCTAGAGTGTTAACAAGCTTTTTCTTCAATTTGACCAAGTGACCTAGTTTTCCACCCCACATGACCCAGATTCGAACTCAGCCGAGATATCATTAAGACAAATGTTCTGACCAAGTTTCATGAAGATTGGGCAAATATGTGACTTCTAGAGTGTAAACTAGTTTTTTCTTCAATTTGACCTAGTGACCTAGTTTTTGACCCCATATGACCAAGAATCGAACTCAGCCGAGATATCATTGGGACAAATGTTCTGATCAAGTTTCATGAAGATTGGGAAAAAAATGTGAATTCTCGAGTGCTAACATGCTTTTTCTTCAATTTGACCTAGTGACCTTATTTTTGACCCCACATGACCCAGATTCAAACTCGGCCATAATATCATTGGGTCAAATGTTCTGACCAAGTTTAATGAAGATTGGGCAAAAAATGTGACTTCGAGAGTGTTAACAGCTTTTTCTTCAATTTGACCTAGTGACCTAGTTTTTGACCCCACATGACCCAGATTCAAACTCAGCCGTTATATCATTGGGACAAGTGTTCTGACCAAGATTCATGAAGATTGGGCAAAAAATGATACTTCTAGTGTTAACAAGCTTTTCTTCAATTTGACCTAGCAACCTAGTTTTTCACCCCACATGACCCAGATTCGAACTTGGCCGAGATATCATTAAGACAAATGTTCTGACCAAGTTTCATGAAGATTGGGCAAAAATTTGATTTCTAGAGTGTTAACAAGCTTTTCCTTCAATTTGACCTAGTGACCTAGTTTTTGACCCCACATGACCCAGATTCGAACTTTGCCGAGTATCACTGGGACAAATGTTCTGACCAAGTTTCATGAAGATTGGCCAATAAAAGTAGCCTCTAGAGTGTTAACGAGGTAAATGTTGAAGACAAACGACGGGCAAAAGGCAATCACAAAAGCTCACCGTGAGCACGTTGTGCTCAGGTGAGCTAAAACGGGCCATAGCTCCGCTGATGTCGGAAAAAACTATACCAAAATACCCAGGTGCACAAGCCCCGATGCTGATGAATATGCTTAAGTTTAATCACTCTAGCAGTTATACTTTTTTAGTTATGCGGGACACAAATATCGGACGGACGGACGGGACGGACTGACGAACAAGGGCAAATCTATATGCCCCCCTCTGAAGTGGGGGCATAAAAACTTAACAAGAGGGCCAAATGGCCCTGGGTCGCTCACCTGAGTTTCATTAATCGAATAATTTTCCATGCGTTCGATTTTTATATGGATTTGGATTAATGATACGGACTGATAGAAATGCGGCCTTAATCATCATGGTTTGAAAAACTTAAGTGACAACAGACATTCAAAATTTGGGAAGTACATATTGAAATTGAAGAATAGACTAGATGCCTGTTGGCAGCCTATCATGCCAATTGTGAAGAATGCAAGTTTTATTGTAATTATTTAAAAATTACAGTATGACGTTGACCTTTGAGCTCGGGACACAGGTCTTGCGTGCAACACGTCGTCTCCTTTATGGTGAACATTTGTGGCAAGTTATTTTTAAATTGCCTGATAAATGATGAAGTTACAGTTTACACAAGCTGTATTATGCCCATATTTGACCATTGACCTGTAAGTGTGACCACTTTGACCCCACATGACCCAGATTCGAACTCAGCCGAGATACCATTGGGACAAATGTTCTGATCAAGTTTCATGAAGATTGGGCAAATAATGTAACTTCTAGTGTTAACAAGATTTTTCTTCAATTTGACCTAGTGACCTAGTTTTTGACCCCACATGACCCAGATTCAAACTCGGCCGAGATACCATTAAGAAAAATGTTCTGACCAAGTTTCATGAAGATTGGGCAAAAAATGTAACTTCGAGAGTGTTAACAAGCTTTTTCTTCAATTTGACCTAGTGTCTTAGTTTTTGACCCCACATGACCCAGATTCGAACTCAACCGAGATATCATTGAATCAAATGTTCTGACCAAGTTTCATGAAGATTGGCCAATAAATGTGGCCTCTAGAGTGTAAATGTTGACGATGCACGACGAACGACGGACAAAAGGCGATCACTAAATCTTACAATGAGCAAGTTGTGCTCAGTTGAGCTAAAAAGTACAAGTAAGTCATATTTTCCCGCACAACCGACAAGCTAACATAACAGCAAAGATGTTGCACAGTTACAATAACATAAACATCATCACAAACGAGCAAACACTAACCTGTTGTTTAAAATACCTCCTCTCTTCTTCATCGACCAACACTAGGTTCAGATAATACCTGACGGAGAATTTTTTGTTTATGTCCCGCATTGTGGGAGTAAGCTCATACCCACTCAGGAATAGACGGATCGGTATTGATTCACCTGAAAACAGAAAATATTCTCAATCAAAGCACTGAGTCAACCACATTGGGGTTTTTTCAGCCAATGGGGGGAATGGTTGCAGGGCATGTTCAAACAGGAAAATCTATGTTGTTGGGGAAATAAAAATATTTAGAAATAAATAGTTACGATGAATGAGACCTTTGATCAAGATTTATTTGGTTTCACTTTCCTCTCTAGTTATACAAACAACTGAGGCGTGTCTTCGGAAAACCGGGCTTACTGCACGTACGTAAAATGATTAGGGATAAGCCTGTGCGGACTGCACAGACTGATCCGGGACGACACTTTAAGCCTACAGTGGATTTAAGTTTAGAAGAGACATCCTTGAAACAGAAAATACCATAAAAGCACAAAGTGATATCCTGAGCAGACTGCATTAAGCCCAGTTTTCCCCATGACACGCCACAATTTATGAAGCTCTTTCCTTCTGTTTAAACTTGATAATACTAAAAATACTGTTCATTTCCATGTCATGCAACCACTTGAAATGCTGCGTAAGTTTGTTTAAAATTTACTTATTAAATGTACTTAGCCCGATGAATGAACAAGAAATATTCAACCTACCCCTAACTGGCGCTCCATCCATTATTTCATATTTTGCTATAGTTTCATTCTCATTGAATGTGTTGGGACCTGTGGATGGAAACAGAAATTGCCCATGTTTAAATGATCACTTATATGTCAACGTACAAATCACTTACTGAAATTACATAGTATTTTTTGATAGTGCATAGGTTACTAACATTTTAAACTAAATATACAAAATGTGTTCTTTAAATTTCTGCATACAGCACTGTATTGCTTTAATAATAATAACAACATAACATATAACTGACTTTAAAATGTCATAAAATTAACTTCAACAAATATATTTAAGTTGCCACATTTTTATATAAAGAAGAACCATGCACTGAGGTTAAATAACCATTATCTAATAATGAATTCTACACAAAGTGTAACTAATGAATTAAAGTAGAACTAATACCCAAAATCATGCATCACTGCCAAAGTGTGATTATCTAAAGCTAAATGTGCATCAAACATTCAAAGACGGATATTTGAGAGGTATTTCAAATTAAAACTGAACTTTGTTGTCTCAAAGTCACAGGAAATTCTAACATTATGAAGTTTTTTATAGACAAAGAACAATATTATCGTTGTTAAACTACCCTATAACCAACACAAAAAGCAGTCCCGATTCTGAGCGGAGCATAGTAAAATAAAGTTCTCATTACAACTGGAACAAAAGGGCCATGATTGCCCAAAGCGCTCACCTGAGAACTGGTACAGATGAAGACCAAACTGTTGTGACAGGTTTGAAAATTAAGGTATCTGAACAATACGCAGAGGGAGATAGGATCAATTTTGATTTAAAACATCGGTTAGTGCAAATGGCTCACTAAAGTACAAGTTGGGTAGTGGATGTGCGTTTTTTTTGCTAATGGTTCTCAAATCATTTTTCTTCATATTCTTACCTGACCCTTTTTCATTAAGTCATGAACAATTCTGGAAAATGCAGTAATAGTAGATTTTGAGGTTTCTTTCGCAATTAGTTTTGGAGAATTAGTTGCAATGCAATAATTGCGATGGCTGTGCTATAGTAAAGTTTTGCTTTTTCTTTAATAATTTTCTGTCCAATGATGATAAATTATGTTTATGCAGGCTCTGAAGACATCAATGTTGCATGTACAAATAGCTGCATGCACGTCTTGTAACTGTTGGAAATCAAATTTTATCAATCAATTTTTATGGTCATGCGCAAACTGTGTAAGATTGGTTAACATTGAATCAAAAATCATGTGTGCAAGCCAATCATTGATAACATGATGTTTTTTCCCAAACACAAGGGGCAATAACTCTGGTATTTCTGGCCCGATCATGCTTTTAATCGACTTCACATGTAGTCTTGCGTTCATAGACAAACTGTACATGATTGGTGAAGATAGGATAAAAAATGATATCTACCCAGAAGAATGTCCATTTTTGCATATTTCTTTTCACAAACATAGGGCAATAACTCTGGCGTTTCTGGTCAGATCTTGCTTATATTCGACTTTACCTTTAATCTTATGGTCATGGACAATCTGTGCAAGATTGGTGAAGATTGGTTGAAAAATGAAGCCTCTATCCTGAATAATGTCCATTTTTGCATATTTTTTTCCCAAACAAAGGGCAATAAACTCTCGTGTTTCTGGTCCAATCGTGCTTATAATCGACTTCACCTTTAATCTTATGGTCATGGACCAACTACGCAAGATTGGTGAAAATTGGATAAAAAATGAAGTCTCTATACTGAATTATGTCCATTTTTTTATATTTTTTTAATAAACAAAGGGGAATAACTCTGGTGTTTGAAACACACTCTGGCCCTTTTTTGGTGTCTGCTGAAATCTGATGGTCATACACAAACTGTGAAAGTTTGATTAAGATTGGATTGTATTTTTGCACTTTTTTTGCATGAAAAAGGGGCAATAACTCTGGTGTTACTGGTGTGATCTGACCCAATAACAATCCCATCCGAGATTTTATGGTCTTACACAAACTGTGCAAGTTAGGTCAAGATTGAATAATAAGAGGGCCACGATGGCCCTAGGTTGCTCACCTGAGTTTAAAGCATCATAATGGCTTATAACAAGAGCTTAGAGGGCCAAAAAGCATCACATATCTCATATTAAATCTAAGACTTTCTACTTGTAACATTTTAGTTATGATAATGATCATGCAAACAGTTTGTAAACTACTCTCTTGCACATAGCATGTGTGATTTTTGTATATGTTTTCTCAATTAATGATTGTATTTGAATATATCAAGTTATCTGCTCATGAGTATGTCTATACATAAATGTACACGAAAACATCACCAATTTAATTACAACATTAGTTTTATATTCATAAGACGAGATTTTAAGCCTCTAAACTCATGTTCATAACTTGTGAGGCAGTTCACCAAAAAAAATCGTAGCATATTACATTGAAATATTTGTCAAAAGCATTTGAATTCGTACCTGCATATTGGCTAATGCACCCATTATAATCCATCTATAATTATCACAGTTCGTTCTTTCTACTAATTGCCGACAATTAAGACAAATTGCAAAACTGTTTCATTATTAAATAAGATGCTAACTGTCAAACTATTTACTCTAAGGGTGCACTAAAAATCAATACACCTTCAGCCAAAACCCATGATTTTGTGTACAGCATATTGCTAATTAAACTGGCTGGAACCGATTTTGTCCACACATCAACACCTGTCAGAGAGTGATATCACACTTACACGCATTTACTGCAGACAAATTTTCAGATGGTATTTAATGACAATTCTAAATCGACTTAAGGGATGGTTATAATAAGAAATACGTTTCTGGAATGATAACATGTCTAGACCCCCTACCCCCCTCTTCAAAAACTCAACGGATTTGCATGCTTTAGACAAATGATCATTGGAAACTTGGTAAACGGAATTTCCGGCATATGCCGGAAAGCTTTTACCCATGCAAATAAGAAACCTCTGGGCCTTGCGGTTTCAGAGGAGATTTTTAAAGTCAATTTGCTATTTAAGTCTACATAAACCATGTGACCCCTGGGGTGTGGCCAGTTTTGACCCCAGGGGCATCATTTGAACAATCTTTGTAGAAGACCACTATACAATGTAACATACCAAATATGAATCTGCTAGGCCTTGCAGTCTCAGACAAGATTTTTAAAGTCATTTTGCTATTTCTATATAAACCATGTGACCCCCGGGGTGTGGCCAATTTTGACCCCAGGGGCATCATTTTAACAATCTTTGTAGAGGACCACTATACAATGTTACATACCAAATATGAGACCTCTAGGCCTTGCAGTTTCAGAGAAGAAGATTTTTAAAGTCATTTTGCGATAAAAGTCTATATCAACCATATGACCCCCTGGGCATGGCTAGTTTTGATCCCACGGGCATCATTTGAACAATCTGTGTAGACGACCACTATACAATGTTACATACCAAATATGAAACCTCTAGGCCTTGCAGTTTCAGAGAAGATTTTTAAAGTCATTTTGCAATACAAATTTATATAAACCATGTGACCCCCGGGGCGTGACCAGTTTTGACCCCAGGGGCATCATTTGAACAATCTTTGTAGAGGACCACTAGAGGATGTAACATATCAAATATGAAAGCTCCAAGCCTTGTGGTTTCAGAGAAGATTTTTAAAGTTTTCAGTTTTGAAATCTATTTTTAGCTCTGGTGACCTACATATGCAATGACCGAAATGATTTGAACAACTTTGAAAGACGGTCACCCAAGGATAATTCATGTGAAGTTGTGTGAAAATCTGCCAAGCGGTTTAGGAGGATGATATGAAATTTTGAGGCACGACGCACGACGGACAAAAGGCGATCAAAAAAGCTCACCATGAGCATGTTGTGCTCAGGTGAGCTAAAAAATGTAGTCTTTATCGCGATACCAGTCCAAATTGTTGACGGCATATGGACGATGGATGATGGACGACGCCGGAGGGGTCCCCTATACTAACAGCTCACCGAGCACATCGTGTTCAGGTAAGCTAAAAGTATTTGTCAAATCATGTTAGAATTGAAATAATTTTCGCTCTATCCTTGTTTATCGGCCAATAAACAATTCTTTGTCGTTCTGATGAGTGGCTAACGCCCTCGTGGTTTAATTCTTACACATCAGAACTCCAAATTGCTGTTTATTTGCCAATAAATTGAAAATTATTTCTTAAATAATTTGACATATAAGGCCACAACAAATTGATCAGTTGTTCTACGGTTTTTGTCCCCAAAAAATTGGAGCGAGCGAGCGAAATAAAAATATTTGTTTTCCATTTTCGATAAAATCGGAGGCGAGCGAAGAGCAAAATTTAAAAAATCCCATCTTACCCAGTGATTAAAAATTACTGCCAAACGCCATCATAACTTGATATCTTGTCAATAATTTCCTCTTCATCTGCTCTGGTCCATAAATTGTTGTCAAAATCAATATTTACGTAATAAACTAAGCAACTAGTTTCTCCATTTCTTCTTCGACCATGCCCTGCAAAGGGTTTTGTGCAACAAGTCTTCAATAGTGATTCTGCTATTAAATTAACACCCCGCAGTAAATACTAAATAGCCATATCTTAACTATAAGAAAGTAGACCTTATACAAGGTAATTGTCATTATCAAAATATATATTTGATACACCAAGTCATTCACTACCAACAGTTTAATAACATGAATATGAAATGTCATACAATAAACACAAAACAATTTAGGAATGACTAATATAAGTTCTGTATCTTAAGATGACACGACGGAACAACTGGACGCCACCATTTTTAAAAACGTAAACCAGGGCTCACACTGGCTCTTATTTTTCTTGAGCCAATTTTTTAATCGACTCGCAACATCGTTGCATGTTTCCATGTCAGGGAATGGTTATTTCTTATTGTTTTGTTATAAACTTATACTTCACTGTGCTGTATATTAATTGCATTATGGCATTAACAAAAGCATTAGTATATTCAGATTTTTATATTAACATTTTTGTTCATTGTTCATTGCAGTATTGGATAATTATTTTTTATTTAAACATACACTCTACAAGATGTTCACAAAATATATCCAAAAATAAATTGAAATTAATTACTAACATAATTAATTGGCTTGCCCTGTTAAATGTACCTTAATATATAAAAGCTGAACAAAATGTACACCAAACAGATACGTTGAATTTATAAAATGGACATGTAAAAAACAACTTATAGAATATTAGAAGTAAGAAATCAAGGACAAACCGCTGGTCAAAACTGTCCGAAAGGTAAACATACATAATCAGTCCATTTGACATCTTCCGGACATCCAATTTCACACATCCTTTATCCACAAGATAATCATTGAATTAACTGTTGTGTCTGCTGATATTACGAGAGCTTGCTAGCAGTCATCTTTAATTAGGCAATGAATGCTGACAAACAGCTCGTTGTGTTTTCACAACTTTGATAAAACATGATCAGAAATTGCCAAGTCGAAATACACATGGCAGCTGTGCCAGACTGGCTATTGGAGAGTAACGGTTTGGGTAATAAATTATGTGCTGTGTACATAAACCAGTCTCAGCAAAGTGCCTTATTCACGTCTATATCAGTACCAATTGCTTGTTATAATTTGGGGACACCACGAAGTCGGCGTTTAACGTAAAATGCTACTCGTTGATGAAAACTTCTTTTTAAAAAATCGGGTGCGGGGCAAAATTGTAGTGCGGGCGCAAAAAAAAAAGATTTTTTTTTTTCGATTTACGATTTTAAGGTGCGGCAAATCCGACAAACATCTGATCAATTTGTTGTGGCCTAAATAAGAAGGAAACAAGAGGGCCATGATGGCCCTAGGTCGCTCACCTGAGTTTAAGGCATCATAATGGCTAATAACAAGAGGGCAAAATGGCACTAAACCTCTTACCGGAGTATAAAAAATCTGGGCCTTGCAGATTCAAAAGTGTTTAGTCTATATAAACCATGTGACCCACAGGGCGTGGCCACTTTCTTCCTTAGGGGCATAATTTGCAAAATATTTGTAGTGGACCACTATTCAATGTTACATACCAAATATGAAACCACTGTGCCTTGCGGTTGCAGAGATTTTTGAAGTCATTTTGCTATTTAAATGTATATAAACCATGTGACCTCCAGGGGGATCATTGGAACAATCTTTGTAGAGGACCACTCCACAATGTTTCACGCAAAATATAAAACCTCTGGGCCTTACAGTTTCAACAAGGAAGATTTTTAAGGCCCACTTGCCATATGAGTCTATATAAACCGCGTCACCCCCGGGTCATGGCCACTTTTTACCCCTGGGGCATACTTTGAACAATCTTTGTAGAGCACTACTATACAATGTTACATATCAAATATGAAAACACTCCGGTTTCAGGGGAGATTTTTAAGTCATTTTGCTGTTTAAGTCTATATAAACCATGTGACCCCGGGTGCTGCCAATTTTGACCCCAGAGGCATCATTTGAACATTCTTTGTACAGGACCACTATACAATGTTACATACCAAATATGAAACCTCTGGGCCTTGCGGTTTCAGAGAAGATTTTCAAAGTCATTTTGCTATTTAAGTCTATATAAACCATGTGACCCCTGGGGTGTGGAATTTTGACCCCAGGAGCATGATTTGAACAATCTTTGTAGAGGACCACTATACAATGTTACATACCAAATATGAAACCTCTAGGTCTTACAGTTTCAGAGGAGAAGATTTTTAAAGTCATTTTGCTATATAAGTCTATACAAACAATGTGACCCCCAGGGGCGTGGCCAGTTTTGACCGCTGGTGCATTATTTGAACAATCTTTGTAGAGGACAACAATACAATGTTTTGTACCAAATATCAAACCTCTGGGCCTTGCGGTTTGAAAAGAGAAGATTTTTACAGTCATTTTGCTAATTAAGTCTATATAAACCATGTGACCCCCAGGGTGTGGCCAGTTTTGACCCCAGGGGCATCATTTGAACAATCTTTGTAGAGGACCACTATACAATGTTACATACCAAGTAGGGATGGCATAGAATACCAAAATCAGTATTCGAATATTCACTTTTTCATTCAATCGAATATTCGAATATTCGCATAGATTCGTATAAAGTACTTTGAGCTTTTTAGCCTGATCAACACAATATTTTTGTATTACGTTTAAGTACCGATTAGCGAGTAAATCTTCCGTTGTATTTTCATTAACAAATTGTACTTTCAAATTATTTTGAGCAACATTTCTCAGTTATACTAACTGATAAATGTGTGATCGCACTTCTGTAATTATTTTGCAGTTACTCTTTTAACATTTCTAAACGCTAGTAATAATTACCAATTAACAGTTATGGCTTCATACTGTCTGCTGTAATTGGGTATTACTGCCGACTAGACTAGTGGCGACTGACACTGACTCGTGTATTCAATATCTCTCAGTCTGACGCGTGACACGGAGCCATTCTTTTGAAAACATGGTATTAGGAATATATTGCCTTTATTTTGACAGTGGCGGATCCGTGGTCTAGTGGTAACGCATTGGCTTCACAACTCAGGGGTCGCAGGTTCGAGCTCCCGCTACACCCTAACCTACTAACTCGTCTTTCGCATGAGACGTTAAACCGAGGTGCAGTGTACTAGGTGCTTCACACCGGGCACTAGAAGACCCAGGGTCGCCGCTGGAACGGGGCGTCTCCTGTGTCTTGCACTATCCCACGTAACCAGCTAACAAGTCTTCTGGGGGCGATGGCCATATGGGAGAGAATCCAGGTGCACTCGATAAAAATTCACTACACACACTTTATTTTGACAGAAAACTACTTTTGTATAGACAATACAAATTTGCGAATATTTGAATGTCGTTTTAACTATTCAAATAGTGATCATTCAATCGAATATTCGCATATTCGAATAGTTTTGCCATCCCTAATACCAAGTATGGAACCTCTGGGCCTTGCGGTTTCAGAGGAGATTTTTTAAGTCATTTTGATATATAAGTCTATATAAACAATGTGACCCCCGGGGTGTGGCCAGTTTTTACCCCAGGGACATTATTTGAATAATCTTTGTAGTAAAGGACCACTATACAATGTTACATACCAAATATGAAATTTCTAGACCTTGCTGTTTCAGAGGAGATTTTTAAAGTTTTCACTTCTTAAATTTCTTTTTTAGCTCTGGTGACCTACATATGCAGCGGACCGGAAAGATCTGAACAATTTTGAAAGAGGTCCACCCAAGGATAATTCCTGTGAAGTTTGGTGAAAATCTGCCAAGCGGTTTAGGAGAGGATGTTGTTTAAATGAAAAGTTGACAGCGCACGCACGACGGACAACGGGTGATCACAAAAGCTCACCATGAGCACTTTGTTCTCAGCAGAGCTAAAAAGTCGGAAATAATTGTCCAGCTTGATATATATCAGAAGCTTTGACTTAAGCAAGTACAAGATAACAAAGGTCAGCTGTGAATGGAACAGAAATTCATGTGTTCTTTCTCAAAACCGTAAAATACATTGTTGCTTTTTACAAAGGGTTACAAATTTAAAGATTTTTTGGCAAGACTGTTGTCTGTTGAAAAAAAAAAAAACACTGACAACCCAGTTTTATATGTATGAAAAATACAAGCAACACAGAAATGAGAATGTATGTATCTTCAGAAAGTCTATTGAATGTAGTGCATCATGCCTAGGATCTATCATTTCATGTAGGCGAGTTATAACAAAACCAGATCGCGTAATGGGTGAATTTGTCTAACTTATCAAGAAAAGGATGACTACTACTAGATAACAATGTTTGTTGTTCCCCAAAGTACCAAGAACTCTGCGTAACTCTCAGATATTCACCTGTGCCAGTACTCTCCCTTTTGATAATCTGTATTTCCATGTGCTTGATTTTGATGCGTACGAGTAGAAAATAGATCTTGCCAACTATCACGTCTTTCAGGTGGTACCTATCACAACACAACACGATACATACACGCTCGCGCAACATGCCTGTAACTTCATGCCGTTTCTGGTGAAGATACAACGATGTTGCACTGCTGTGATGCATACATTTACTACATCAATCAGCAAAAAAACAACAAATGTGCCGTGTCGTGGGAAACTGTGACTTAGTGCATGTGCATTAAGTGTCGTCCTGGATCAGCCTGTGCAGTCCGCTTTTATGGTATTTTCTGTTTGAAGAAAGTCTCTTCTAAACATAAATCCAATGTAGGCGGAATGTGCCATCCCGGATTAGCCTTTGCGGACTGCACAAGCTAATCCGGGACGACACTGTACGCACATGCATTAAGCCCCGTTTTCCCACGACACGCCTCAAATCTATAATTAAGCTCACAGAGAACTGAAACAAAAACAAAGGTGCAATACTGAGGATGAAAATGACACAGATATTTATAGTCCAGCATTGGTGTACTGAAAGTGCTATGTAACAATGACAAACTATTGCAAGAAGATCATTAACGGTGCAGCTATAATCAGTTAATGATCAAAGTTATAAAAAGAAAGTTATATTCAAATGAATAAAAAAATTAACATAGCTATTACAAATATGCTCCGAGAAAATGATTTGTTGAATAAAGATTATTCAAATGAAGACGCAAAGTTGGAAATCCATCTTAGAAGGCAATGAATTACACCTGAGGTAAATCTCTGTTTTTAACATATTTCAGCCCATATTATATATACAAAATAAGACTGACATTTAATAGTACCGTAATTTCTAGCGCATATGCCACACAGGTATGACATAATATTCCACTTTTCATAATAGTTTATGTGTGTACTTTAATCGCTTTTGAAAAACTAGAAAGTACAATAAAGAATTGAAAACAACATACTAGGAAATACAAATCAAATTATAGTGATATGTTTTCACTATAAATCATTTTAGAAGCATTTACAACACAGATAAAACTCAAGCAACACTCTTTTCCACAAGGCATTAGGCCAAACAAAAATTATCCTGTTTCTGGTCTCCCTATCACCCTTTACTTTTGCTGCCTACCCTACATATTTTTGGTCCAAAAAATGTGTATTTTCTTTTATTTCCTTTAAAGCGATAAATTTTCTTTTCGCTCACGTTACTAAACAAGATTTTAAGGGATTTTTTTTTGGCATGGAAGGTACTTCAGTTGAACTAATTACTTTTATATTTATTTTGTTTTTAATTTATCTCAGAGGTAGTGTTTTCAAAAAAGTTGGGCATTGCCTTTGCATGAATACATAATTGTTTACCGGTAGATTTTCAACTTTTAACAGGCAGTTATGTCGGCATGTTGGTCAGTCAGTTTGGGATAAAGGTTTTGCAATCTGTCAACACATCACTCATCTGTATTGTTTGTCCCATCTGAATAGACACCTATATGGAACACATACCATCGTCTCAAAATAAAAAAAATTCCCTTATTTTTCTGAGCTGGAGGCCAGAAACAGAACATTTTGTTTATTTAGCCTTGTCTAAAATGAAATCTACCTGCCCCAGTGACCTCACGTCTCACAATTGCTAACTCCATGTAGCGGATTTTTATCCGTACAAGTAAAAAATATATCTTTCCCACAATGACGTCTTTCAAATGGTATCTTGGAAAACAGAAAGGTGGATCATTAATTCCTTACAATATAGCATTGATTGTTTAACATATTAGCAATGCACATGTAAGAAATGCACAAATAAAATAAAGGAGTATCACTGGTAAAATAGCATACGATATCATATAGTACATTTTTAAATTTATATTACTAATTTTACACTGTAATGATGAAGAAAGCGTCACTAGTATTATGTTTCAAATTGTTAAGTGCAATTTTTCAGCATCATTTAATTAAGTTCATGTGGCAATTAAAAAACATTCTATTCGCAATGAATATAACATTCATCTACAGGCTACAGCCATTATCAAACAATAATATTCACACATTTTGTTCTCCCAAAATGACAAAAACTTATTCAATAACAGGAAAACTGGGCATTCTCATTGAGTCTCCATGAACAAAGCATGGACCCCTTATCAAACAATAATATTCACACATTTTGTACTCCCAAAATGACAAAAACTTATTCAATAACATGAAAACTGGGCATTCTCATCGAGTCTCTATGATCAAAGCATTGACCCCTTGCAATGCATTTCTTCAACATTGAGCTGATCTTTTCACTTTTAATATTCTATATTTAGCATCAGTTATTTTTATTCACATATTATTTCTACATTAAGTAACTATAAACAATAAACATTTTAGTTATAATCAATACAAAAACATGAATTGTGTCACTTAGTTTGACATACATGACTAAGGCTTTCTTCTAATATTATTAAAATTCAGACTTGCCGACCCATTCACAATGTTACATACTTTTGTTCCCAAATCTAAATCAATTTCTCTTGCCCGGTTAAAATTGATAGGAACTATAGTATAAGCCACAACAAAAACTACCCGTATATTAAATTACAAATGCATTTAAATTCACAATCATTTTGAATTGCAAGCTGCTGTTTCCCAATGAAATATAATGCAAATAAATTTATTCCAAACCTCTTAAATTAATTAACAAGTTGCTCAGCTGTGTAAAGTTTACAGTCTTCAACGTTAAGCGGTGGACCGTGGACCGAGTCCACCAAATTTTCGCTCGGTCCAGCAAAAGTTGCAAGTAAACTGGACCGGCGATCCAGCAAAGAAATTTCCCTTGATAATTTTGATACCAGAAATCCCTAAAAATGTTCAGCTAATAATTTTTGGTAAAGCGAAAATCGACATAATAAATAAAATACTACATACTAAAAGAAGTCAGTATCTTATTGTTTGCAAAATGTTTACTTAAAATACGAAATGGGATGTTGACGAATTGTATTTGCTAATCGCATAGAATTTTAGTGTGTACCGTAATTTACCATGTATTACGCGCACCCATGTATACAAGCACCCGATTTTTGAAGCAAAATTTGCGGAAAAAAACTAGAAAACAATTTGCAGCTGCTGTAATTTTACCAACTTTCATCCATGTTTGTTGTTGTTGTTGTTCTGGAATAGTTTCCTCAATTTACTTTCATATAAGACGTAATCATAAATTTCATAAAAGCTTTCATAATTACCTTGTGCATGAAACACCTATAAATCCAAATTGAATATAAATATTCATGTTAATGTTCAATAAAACTTAATATTCAATAAGTTTTATGCCGCAACACAATCTCCATTTTAATTCCAATACATGAATTTTCTTCACTCCCTTTTAAATCTCCGAGCTATCCAATGCATTAATAAAACAACCGTCTGATTTTAATGACACCCTTAAAATATCCCCAAGAACGCTAATTCATAAATGCTCTATCAACAGTGCTTACATTGGTCAGGTACAATAGTATTGATTGATGCTTTTTTCACTGACCATGTGCTAATCGTGTTACACGCTTTACTGCTACAACCCGCTAGAAGCTGGCCCCATTTCGGCTGTCACATCAAAGACTTTTTAGAGTTTGATTGACACCGTTGCTATGCTGTTGCTAACGGTTTGCAGATTTAGAGGCCTGGCTAATTGATGATGTCGCGCTTTCACTCTTTTCAATTGTAACAGGTGTTATTTTCAATGACTGTGTTTATAACGGATTTTATTGTTTATTCAATTTGGAAATATAATTGCAAGGTAATAAGAATGCAAAGTTTTGTAAATAAAAATAATAAAATATTAGGAATTAAATATGAAATAAAAATAACGAAAAATGAACTAAATTTAAAAAAAAAAATACTGTTACCGTGTATAACGTGCACAAAATCTTCATAGCCGACTTTTAGGGTAAAAAGATGCGCGTAATACATGGTAAATTGCAGTAATGTCAAAGGTACGTCTTCATTTGTTTTAAAAGAAAATATTGCTATGACTATGTGTGTTTTCTGATAAACGAACTATACAAAAGTATACAGTAACTATACACTGAATCATAAATTGTGACTGATTACACCCAAAAACTTATGCTGCCACATTTTCACGAAAGTTAGCTAAAGTTAAGTCAGTGAAAGTAAAAATGTGTTATTACTCAACAATGGAATTTTTTTGTTTTTTTTTTGGACACAAAACATTTATTGTTAAAGAAGTGGGTGGGTAGGGGTGCTTTGGTAACAATTACTGGGACCCCAACTCTTTAGGAGTAGGGAGTCCAGGTTCTGCAATCCGATTTCGGCCCAGGTACTGAGCTCAAATAGGCTAAAACGAAATATACACCTGGTAATTGATTTAACTGGTGATCTTGTATTAATATTTCGCCATATTTTTATTGAGAGTGAATGTAATAAATACATGATTCATGCTAGAATAAAAGTCTGAAAACCATAATTGCTTTCATTTATTTCTTAAAATAAAATCATTGATATATATACGTAGGAGTGAATGAAAATCTACAACCAATTGTGGTCCACTAAATTGTTGTACGGTCCAGTTGATTTAGCTGGTTTAGTGGACCGACGGTCCACTGCTTTTAACTTATTCGTGAAGACTGAGTTTACTAACTATAATGCAAATTTATTCCAAACCTCTTAAATTAATTCAGAAGTTGCTCAGTTGTGTAGTTTACTAACAGAAATTTCCATTTTCCAATTTTAAAGCAAGAAGTTTTCCAAATAGCCAAAAGAAGCTCTATACAAGAGAACATGAAACTAACTTGACTTATTATATTTGAGACATGTCGTGGAAAACCCGGGCTTAATGCATGTGCGTAAAGTGTCGTCCCGGATCACCCTGTGCAGTCCGCTTACACTTTCCGCTTACAGTGGATTTATGTTTAGGAGAGACTTCCTTGAAACAGAAACACCATAAAAGCCGAAAGCGGACTGCACCGGCTGATCCGGGACGACACTTTGCACACATGCATTTAGCCCGGTTTTCCCACGACACGCCTAATTTGTATTATTTATGTTATATACATGAAGATCCTAATTGTATACTTACTTGGACTTATTATATTCAAACTCTATATGTAGGCAGTCCTCTATTCCAACCTCCATCTTGATGCTGGCGTTCATCTCAGGGTACTGGGACAGTGTGTGCACAATGATGTCCTGCTCCTTCGTATAGTCGCTGAGGCGCTTGACAACTGTCACCCGAAGAAAATACCTGTAATATACACATTGCTGCTGGTTTTATAACTGTGCTGATTTCAATCCGATATATATCTATATAAATCCCATCAGTTGAAAAATGGTTTACCAGTGCTTATTTTAGACCACTTAACGGTCAAATTAGGGTCTCATTTCCCCTGCCATGCAGAAAATATTTTTCCACAATAATCTAATAATTTTCCAACTTGATGTCCTAAGTAGTTGCTTGATGTGGAAACCAACATAATATTCAGTATTTCAAAGTTAAAAATGATGCAGAAAAACTTTGTAGATTGTTTGATCAATAGGAGATATGCAAAATAAAATAAATCTTGACAAAATCTTAGTTTTTTCTCATTTCTTAAATTTCCTAATTTCCCTTGCATTTTATTAGATTATCACATTTCCTTACCGTAATCGTACATTAGCACCAGTGTAGGATTCGTAAGGTTTTTCTACTTGTTGGAACTCGAAGTTGAAGGACGTGTTCTGCGTCATTTCTCCGGGCCGGGCCAACTCCTTAACCAGGGAAGAGAACTCGTGATGATTGCCTCTGTCGTAGTATAGCTCTGAAATCGTACATACACTGCAGATGTTTTGTAGGAAAAGATCTAGAGCGAAATAGCAGGGTTCTGCAGCCTGCTCCTTTTTGGTTCCCCCCCTCCTGCTGCCCTTCTGGGCTGGTCAACACAGAAATGTTGAATATCTTTTGAAATTCAACACATGTTTGCAAATATTCAACTTCAAATGAATAGAATATGCTTTTAAACCTTAATCAGAAGCATTAGACTCATTAAAACCCTGCATTTAGCAAATTATTAGAAAATGTCCACAAACTGGTATGATTGTTCCCCCGGCTCCTTTTTAGCAGCACCCTGTACTTTTTTAGAGCCTAGATCTTTCCTTAGTTTTGACACGTGTCAATCATACAAAATAATGCATATTAAATCTATTGTTTTATGCAATGCAGCATTTTTCATCATTACTTTAGGAATGGTTCCGGTACTGGTCAATTAGAAACAATTAGTGTCTTTTTCAACAAAATTGGGAAATGTATCACTTTCATCAAAAACAGCTGAAAAGAATGTAAAAACAATAACTTACTAGAAACAAACTCTAAACCCTCTTGTTTTATTGATTCTTTTGTGGTGTTGAAAGTTCAATTTTTACAGGAACACTGTGAAACTTTCTGGATTTGTTTCTTGTATTCAGAGATTTGGGAAGTTTTTTACTTCAAATTGGGAAAATTGGTACATAAATATGACTGTGAGTGGTACCATTTTCCGGTACCAAATTCACATAGAGGAAAAATGCTGTGATGACTGCACCTGGATACCAAGTTGAAAGGTTAACCTATGTTAAACTGCACCTGGATACCAAGTTGAAAGGTTGACCTATGTTAAACTGCACCTGGATACCAAGTTGAAAGGTTGACCTATGTTAAACTGCACCTGGATACCAAGTTGAAAGGTTAACCTATGTTAAACTGCACCTGGATACCAAGTTGAAAGGTTGACCTATGTTAAACTGCACCTGGATACCAAGTTGAAAGGTTAACCTATGTTAAACTGCACCTGGATACCAAGTTGAAAGGTTAACCTATGTTAAACTGCACCTGGATACCAAGTTGAAAGGTTGACCTATGTTAAACTGCACCTGGATACCAAGTTGAAAGGTTAACCTATGTTAAATTGCACCTGGATACCAAGTTGAAAGGTTGACCTATGTTAAACTGCACCTGGATACCAAGTTGAAAGGTTAACCTATGTTAAATTGCACCTGGAGAAAAGTTAACCTATGTTAAACTGCACCTGGATACCAAGTTAAGAGGTTAACCTACGTTAAAGTGCACCTGGATACCAAGTTGAAAGGCTAACCTATGTTAAACTGCACCTGGATACCAAGTTGAAAGGCTAACCTACGTTAAACTGCACCTGGATACCAAGTTGAAAGGCTAACCTACGTTAAACTGCACCTGGATACCAAGTTGAAAGGCTAACCAATGTTACACAAAATACAAGTAAATGCTTGTGAAGCAAGATTAATAAAAAGGTTTACTGTTAAATGTAGGCCATCGTTTATTCTAACATGACACACGTTGACTTTTCTATAGACAAAGAATATTGTTAAACTACCAATAAACAACCCGAAAAAAATAGTTCCGAAACTGTCAAATATAGTTTGCATTGAAATTGCAGAAGATGTTGTCAGTCATGTTAGAATCAAAATAATTTTCGAATTATCTACGTTTACCGGCTAACATTAAACCACATCGTGATTTAATTCATACGCAAAAGAAATAAAAATGTTATTTATTATCAGATAAACAATTCTAAATCAAAAATTATTTCCTAAATAAAAAAACTCGATGTTAGAATTATCTATAGCCAACATACACACTGACTGCATAAATGTCTGAAATCATTTGAAAATGATAGATATTTTCACAATTGACGATACGCTATGGGATTTATAACCACGCCTACCTAGGATAAAGTCCGTCAAACACCGTTGAGAGTGTACAAATGTTTTTAAAAGCCATGTCCGTCAAACAATTAAGTTCTAGCTTTCTGAATGGCTAAACACATTGTCAATAAATATCGTCGGAAGGTCAATTTCTGTTAAAGGTATTTCAAAATGACAGGCTTTTAAGCTTAACCAATACATCTGGAAACTAATATAAATTTATTAGTGGCAACCTAGCAACAGTCAAAGAAATTTATTTTTACCAAATCTGGTAGTCATTTGAAGTAAATCCATTTACCTGTCATTTTACACCTTCTTCCATTTCAAGTAAAATCTATTTAAAGACACATTATTTATACTGCACAAGCAGACTTTTCCATCATGTGGTCCAGCAAACATCAACATGGTTTTAGACAATAATGATTTAAATAAATAAACTTTGCATAATTCTGTGAGACAAAATAACTTGACTAAATAGCATTTGATACTAGTAAAATATATGCACTATGTATTATCAACCTCAGTGGGGTTGTTTCATAGGTCCTGTAAAATGATCCATTCCAAATCCCAAAGGAATGTTTACTTTGCAACTGTAATGAAACAATTATGTGATAAAATCATGAATACATCCGACATTTGAATAAAGGTTGTAAATCATTATATGACTGGCATAAAAAAAAGTTTGTTTCAGGTTACCTGACCTACCCAAAAAAAAGCCCCAACCCTAGAACATTGTATTGAGTGGGTCAGATATTATTTTCCAATACTTACTTGTTTTTGGGATAAATAAGTGTTTTGTTTTGATAGCATCCACTTCAAAACAATGTTCTATGATATTAGAGACATAATTTGAATATTCATTCAGTTTTAGAATCTTTAAGTTCACCATTTACCATTTAACAAATAAAAATAATAATAAAGAAGGCTTGTCACAGGATGTGACACTTGCCCCCAAAGCATTGCGTTGTCAGAGGAAGGCAAAACTATGTCAGAGTATAATATTATGCCCTGGACAAAGATCTTAAGATTTCAGCAACACAGCTGTTTGTTGTCAGTGATTTTTTTCACCTTAAGGGGAAAGGTGGCGGGGCCATTCAGATGGGGAATTTTATGGCAAGAGGAATTTTTTTTTTTCGAAAAGCATTATTAGATGTTTATATTATACTTTGTTATAAAACATTAATCAATTGCTTTGCTACAAATTATAACTTAGATTATCCATTTACTTGGTTTCATAAAAAATGGTTGAGATTGTTTGCGAAAATGCCTCTATCTTAGTCAATTTTTGTCTGATTTTGGTCAATTTTTTTTCAAAATAATGCTTACATTCTGAGAGACATTTTAAGGCAATATAGGAGAAAATATATACTATTTTAGCAGGGGAATGGGGCCGAATTTCGGCCCCAAATTGGCTCTAAAATAAACAACTGGTTGTTGTGGCACACTGCTTCATTATGATCATCATTCCCACCAAGTTATTACATTCCTTACATGTTGGCAAAAATGATGCTTCCTACAAGAAGTTCATTCTAATATTTGACCTTTAATGTGTAATCTTGGACCCACAGACCTTGACCAAGGAGCATGTAAGTGGTATATGACACATCATCTGATACTGGGATTTTTTAATCTGAAGTAATACTAAAATCAAGGCTTTTGGAAGTTATAGAGCAGAAAGAAAATTCCTTGACATCTGACCTTGAATTGTGACCTTGACCTTTGACTGAGGACCATGGGAGTTGTACACAACACATCGCCTGGTCATGGGAAATAATAATCTGAAGTAATATTTAAATCCTTCGAAACGTGTAGAAGTAATGGTGAAGAAAAAGAAATCCTTGACCTTTGACCTTTAATTGTGACCTTGACCTTTGACAGACGAGCATGGAGTTGTATGCGACACATTGTCTGGTCATAGAGAATAATAATCTGAAGTAACATTTAAATCCCTCCAGACGTTTAGAAGTTATGAAGTGGAAACAAAAATAATTGACCTTTGACCTTGAATTGTGACCCTGACCTTTGACCGACCATCATGGGAGTTGTACGCGACACATTGCCTGGTCATGGGGAATAATAATCTGAAGTTAAAATCCTTCCAGGCATTAAGAAGATACAGAGCGGAAACGAAAATTCATGACCTTTGACCTTAAATTTTGACCTTTGACCGACGAGCATGGAGTTGTACGCGACACATTGTCTGGTCATGTGGAATCATAATCTGAAGTTATATTAAAATCTATCCAAGCATTTAAAAGTTATGGAGCGGAAACAAAAATTCATTACCTTTGACCTTGAATCGTGATCTTGGCCTTAAACAGACGAGCATGGAGCTGTACGTGACACATTGTCTAGTCATGGGGAATAATAATCTGAAGTAATATTAAAATCCATCCAGGCGTTACGAAGATACAGAGCAGAAACAAAAATTCATGACCTTTGACCTTAAATTGTGACCTTGACCTTTGACCGACGAGCATGAAAGTTGTACGCGACACATTGTCTGGTCATGTGGAATCATAATCTGAAGTTACATTAAAATCTATCCAAGCGTTTAGAAGTTATGGAGCAGAAAAAACAATTCATGACCTTTGACCTTGAATCGTGACCTTGGCCTTAAACCGACGAGCATGGAAGCTGTACGTGACACATTGTCTAGTCATGGGGAATAATAATCTGAAGTAATATTAAAATCCATTAAGCCATTAAAAAGTTACAGAGCAGAAACGAAGTCTGGACGGATGGACAGACCCACGCACGCACGCACCCTCCCACAGACGGACGGTGAGACTACTATATTTTGGGGGGGCATGAAACCTGAAACAAACGTAATTTTTGTACGCCTTACTGCGGTTACATGTGATTCATTTATAATATCTCACCAATCTGTCCTATAAATTCTATTTTGATGCCCTGATGTTCCATTTTAGTCCCAGCTTTCTTCAAATTGACATGAACCTGAAATTAGCAGTAGTCCAATGGTAATCAATTTACACAATGTCTTTACAAACAAAATTTTTTAACACGACAATAAACACACTTTTTTTTATAATTATTGTCTATATACATGTACCACAGTGAAAAAACTACTACCACAGGGGTGCAATTTCAGTTCACTATTTGGCATTACAAAGGAAGAAATCAGATAATAGGACAAAGAATCGAATCCTTGTTAGAACTGTACAATATAAACAACATTTAAAAGTTTAATTCAATGAAACATAAATTTGTTAACAAAGCAATCACCTACAACACTAAACATTTTAATTCATTATTAATAACCGAGCTTTATGCACCTATCAATATTTTGTATTTTGGGGGATCTAATTCCCCACCCTAGAGCCAAGCATTTTGTCTAAATCCCCTCAATGGGGGATGCTTAATTGGTGTGTCAAATGGCCCCGGGGCCAATATTATCGGGATCTAAAATCCGAACAAAGTATATTTCCCTGGACCCCGAATCATGCGGCGTGTCAATTCCCGCCTGTCGGGAATTGCTTTCAGTCTAAAGTCCCGTATATGCCCGCCGATCCCCCCCCCTGGGGAAAAATATTGACAGGTGCTTTACCTTTCCTGAAACAGTTTCTCCATCATAGTAAAGGTAGTGTCTTTCTTTTTTGCCATCTTCAGTCTTGATTTCAGCAGTCTTCCTCGTGTCTTGTCCATCCAGGTATATCTCCACTTCGGCACTTTGGCCGAAACCAAAGAAACTCTGGAAACATATATTGCATACACAGTAAACATGCATTAGAAAACGATCTCACAAAGAATGCAGCCCATATTTGTCATAATTGTGGAACATATTTTAAGGATACAAACAGATAATCTTGAGTGAAATTGTCTCTCAATAACTATATGACACCTACATGGCTATGATCTAGACTATCTAAGTCTGAGAAGCACCTCTTGAGTAAATCTAGAATTTCCTTATATATTATTATACCAACTAGAACACAAATATTTAAAACAAGAGGTTGCCCAATTCAATTTTTTGTGGACAGCTTATTCGAATGCACTATGAGAATACAAGTGTACTGAATGCGTATGCATGGAAATGTGTCAACTGTTTGTAACTTAGATTTTTTTTATGCAGATTTCAGCAAATATAGTTACATCGAAATGCGGCCTAAACCTTAACACCTGCTAATCAATTAGGCAAACAAGAAAACCCTTGCCAAATTAAATTAATGTTAACTTTAGTTCCAAATGGTGTTATAATCAGTTTATTCATTATTGTTTTGTTAATTGGTTTCCAGGTAGACCTACTTTGCGTCTGAGTCAGGAACTGAATATTCCATTATAAAGAAAAAACTGAAAATAATTTGTTCTCTCCAAAAATATGTGTTGACTGTTTGAATTTGGATGCAGTTGTATTAAATGTCATTGCAACAAATACCATTTGAATAAAGTTTATTATTGGCACAGATTTTAAAGAACATAAAAACAAAAATCAGCCAAAGACTTTAAAATAAAACAACAACATAACCTATCGGGTAAAAATCAGCTGTATGACATTACACATGCAATGACAATTGACAGCTAGCTATTTAAGGAAGCTTTTGTTTTCAAATGAGGGAAACATAAACTGGGTTAGCACAATGGACACAAATTTACAGTACAGGAAGATGATTTGGTCAGGTACGTTTGCATTAAATGGCAATTCTGGTTTTCACTTTAATTACCATATTTAAGTTTGGTCCCTCCTCCCAAAGATTTTGTCGATAAAGATGGCTACGAAGTCTCGTGTTTACTCACGTTGCACGTGATGTCGTTGGTTTACGCGGATCACCACAGATGAGCAAATTTATATTTCTAAACACACGCCGGGAAATCATTGCGACCAATAATGCTGTGTGTCGAATAAAATTCTCCTCTTTTTAAAATTCGTGCAGCGTCTCAAAAGCGAACATACAAAGTCGTAATAGCGAATTTCGGTAGTTATGGGGATTTTGGTATTTCTGCACAACCGTCACCACTGACTTTCATTTTTCGATGTTAGCGCCATTACGAAAATTAATGCATTGCGACAGTATGTAATGATTCCTCAGTGCGTAATCGATCACTGTCAGATTTAATTTCCTTCGCAGAATTGTCGTTCCTTTCGAAGAGACTAATCCCTTGTATTCCCTTCATTCATTCTTTCTTTTATTTTCCTCCAGCAAAGGAGAGCGTAACATATGTACAATATAATTACATATTCTAACAAATATTTACAACATCATCATCATCATTATCATCTCGAGTAATTGCCTCACTCTTGATAGAGTATATTCGCAATTTGTTTAATACTGAACATGAGTAGCAGTCAGGATTGTCTTAATGATCCAAATTAAAAAAAAAAAAAAAAAAAAAAAATTAAGTTCCTCTATTTACAGGATTTCTAAAAACAGGTTAAAAGGAGCATCTTGCAGTCTAGCAGGACAAGTTTGACAGGACCGACTTGAAGCCTTCAAGTGTGGTCTGGTTGAAGGCAGCTTGTGGGAGTTGGTTCCACAGGATGATAGTGGCCGGGAAGAAGCTGTGTTGGTAGATTGATTTTCTGGCTCTTATTTGGGAGTGGCGTTGATTGTATATATAATACAAAGTATAGTAGTTATATAAACGTGCATGATGATATAACTTATAAAGATAGTAGCATCAATATATTACATGTTACATACAAGTATTGACATCAATAAGGTACATATTTAGAGCAAAGGTCATAGTGAGAGCATTAATGTCCAATTAATTGTCCCTGTATGCATGAAGCAGCTATTGGTACGAAATAATGATTACCGTGCCTCTTCACTCAGAGTTTCTTAAGACGAAATCAAAACATAAGATCAAATAGCTTAGTGAAGTGTGATTCCATTATCGCTTTAAGAGTCTATAAGCTGCCAACGTGATATTAAAATGCAAAAAAACGTCCATCCTTATTTTCCGAACTTAATTTCAACAACAATACCGTTTGATCATGAGCGTTCATTGCAATTAATGACTTGAAGCGGATGTGACCGATACACTTGTAGACAGACTCCCTAAGAAGCCTGCGGATCGCTTCTTTAGAATTGCTGAAACACATTGAATGCACAGTTATATTATCCGTGCAGTAATTGCACAGACTTTTGTGTGAATGGGCGTGACATTAGTAATCCGATGTTATTTAGAATAGTTCTACAGAAGCTTTGGGTTTTGACTGGCTATATCCCACAGCGGTGTGTCAGTTTTATCACAAATTCCAGGAGTTCGTGTTGGTCAACACTCTGAAGTCGTGCCACCACGTCGATTTTCGCCCGTACTGTAACTGTGTTATCCACAATCATTCGGGGGAAAGAACCCTAGCTGTGTCTATGTAATCATGACGAAATAAAAAATTTGCTTTTATGGCGTTCAGTCAGTAGATCTGTCCCGTATTACTATCTCAATGATTGTAGAGGGTATTCACCATTTGAATATGCATGTCCAATACTAGGTAGAGAGATGCGAGCAACTTCATCAGAGCAGAGATAGCTCTTTGGCCAGATGGATTCTTTGCCTTTTGCACAATTTACTTTTGCAGGGTCGCTTTGTACAGTGGCGTCATACAGGTATTGTCGATTGTCGTCGCCATCAATATATGGATCTTACCTCTGTATTTAGTAAGATAGCTGCGAGTGTCCAATCACCTTTCGAATTTCAAATGATATTCAACATTTCTGTGTTGACCGCCCGAGAGGGGCAGCATTGGGGACATACACGAGCATAATGCAGCACCCTGCTATTTCGTACTTTCCTTAGTATTGATTGTAGGCACCATATAACAGTTTTTATCGCATTTTATACCTTGTTTTCCGTGTAATAAAGACATTAGGAATATTTTTATCTTACACATGTGTAAGATATCAATTTTGAGCGTTTTCATTGGCTATATATTCTTTGACTGACCAATCGCATGACGCTATTTTGGTGAAGTGACGTCGTCAACGTGCAAAGACGTCACGTCAGTACACAACTTTAAGGATTTATCACCATCTTTTGGTAAACTTGTTTTTTTGTCGTTTAAAAGCATGTGATAAAAAAGATCTGACACTCGTTGTCATTTCATACCATATTTTTAACCAACTTTTTCGAAGAAAAATTTCGGTTATTAGATTGGGGTATGTCGTTGGGCGGGCGGGGTGGCTGCGTCAACTTTTCGTTTCCGCTCTCTAACTCGAGAACGGATTGAGCTATTGTAATGAAACTTCATACATAAATACCTTATATCGATACCTCGCTTGGGGTTGCATATGGGGTAGGTGGGGTCAAGGTCAAGTTCACTGTTACAAAAAATAGAAAAACGGTTTCCGCTCAATAACTTGAGAACGCATCGAGATTTTTGTATGAAACTTCATACATAGATACCTTATATTGACTCCTCGCTTGGGATTGGATATGGGATGGGTGGGTTCAAGGTCAAGGTCACCCTTACTAAAAATAGGAAATCGCTTTTCTGCTCAATAACTTGAGAACGCATTGAAATATTTTAATGAAACTTCATACATAGATACCTTGTATCGAAACCTCGCGTGGGATTGCATATTGGGTGGGTGGAGTCAAGGTCAAGGTCACCCTTACTTAAATAGAAAAACGGTTTCCGCTTTAATAACTTGATAACGCATTGAGATATTTTAATGAAACTTCATACATAGATACCTTATATCGAGACCTCGCTTGGGATTGCATATGGGGTGGGTGGGGTCAAGGTCACAATTACTAAAAATAGACAAACAGTTTCTGCTCAATACCTAGAGAACGATTCGATATTTTTTAATGAACATTTATATGTAGATACTTTATATCTAGACCTCGCTGTTAATTGCATATATGGTGGGGGGTCAAGGTCACCATTACTAAAAATTAAAAAAAAATCTACTTAGTAACTTGAGAAAGAGTTTAGAATTTTTAATGAAACTTCATATGTAGATATTGAGACCTCGCTTTGGATTGCAAGATCAAGGTCACTATTCCTAGCCATAGGTGTATGACCTTCACCTTGCACCCACAACTTTCTTTCATTATTGAGCTGACTTTATGCATTTCGTTCGAAAAATTTGGTTTTCGTTGAATTTCCACGTTTCTTGTATTAAACTCGTCCAGGAAATGCTCGCTTACTAACAAAATTGCTGTACTCGTTGAATAAAATAAGGTATGAAATGACAACTCGTGTCAGATCCTACATGTATGCCTTCAGTATGTAGCGAATGAAGGTTAAATTCTTTTATTTTCTGGCACTTTAAACTTCCTCCATGTACCTTCATGAGTTCTCAGTTTTCGTAATATTTTGTTGTGGGAAATAATTAATTATGGTCTTTGTTGGTTAACCAGCTAACAAACACATGCATGATAGTAATACTCGTTGAACTTACATTCTTGGTCCACATCGCCGCCGTGAAATGGGACTGCGGAGGGATTGTCGTTGATGAGTTGTTTGAAGTGAGTTGGAATCTCACCGTACAGTTTGGTTGTTATCTTAAGATGCACACGAGTTGGTCCAAAGGTTCTGTTACTATAGGGTATGGCCTAATGTACAGGACTGGTCAGGACCAATATCTGGTCTGTATTTGCTATTTGTCCGTTTTGTTGTTTTAGGATATGTAGGTCATACTGTGGTTTATTATAACTTTCATGCATTGCTCAAAAACGCTGTAAGAGGGACTGTTGTGAATGTGCGCGAATTGCGTAGTCATGAGTGTCCGTTTGCGATACGCGATCTATCGGAGTAAGTTCTTCTTCTTCTTCTTCTTCTTCTTATTATTATTATTATTATTATTATTATTATTAATTTTAGAAGAAGAAGAAGATTGGTGTTGCTTTCTACCAAAACCTAAACACAATCAAATAAACTATATCAATACACATTACATAAATAAATCCATTTATTTATTTAACATAATTTAAAAAGTGGCTTGAGTAATATCGGGCCTTATTCGTCAGTGTGCCGAAATTTACAGGGCCGAATTGACCCGGATTCCTGATAAAAATGTTTGGTACATTATTTGTGGTAACACGGCGTTATTAGTCCAACCTTTGTATTTCCGCTTGCAGTTTGTTTACGTTTGGTCGACGCTCAACAAAACGCTATAAATCTGAATTCATCCAGGTAATTAATGTAAATTATATATGAGTGCACATTATGTTATTTCATTTATAACATACATTTGCAATTCTATTGAAATTTCAAAGATCCTATACTTGAATTTCGGTTTATTTGTAAATGAAATTTGCCGGTATCTGATATAGCCCCTTGTAAAAATGAAATTTGTTTACACGTTATCTTCACTTACTAGGAATGATTTTCGATTACAAATATTTTACAGATACTTTGGCAGTTACCTTATCTATTCACTGTTTTTATTTCTAAGAGTGCAACCTCCATTATTAAAGTTTAAATGTTTCTGCAGCAGTTCACGACTATATGTAAACTGGTAAATATAATAAAATAAGAACAGCATACTGGCGTAGTGCCTCAATCCGCCACATTTTGGGGGTATTTTTACGATATTTGCAAAATTTGTTTACCGATTGACATAAAAATTCACATAAATCAAGTTAGGTTTAATGTGCATTTACTAGGTGTTTTGGTTACATTTCAAATACTTGGCAAATAAAAAATATTTATTGAAATTGAAGGCTTAAACAGTGTAAAAAAATGAGTGTCTTGGTGCCTAAATCCGCCACCCCTCTGTTAGCGGTAACAGAGGATTTTTTTAAATTTAGAAAAACCTATACAAGTATATACCATTTTAAAGGTTATTCTTTCAGAAAAACAAAACTGCAAACCAAATTACTGTATCTTGAAAAATAAAGTTATTCGTATCTGAAGAAGGTAACCCCCCACATTTCGTTCTGTCAAATATGTAAATTCTGTCAATAATACACCTGGCAATAATTTCTGGCAGTTAAACAGGATCAAAGTAATCTTTTCATGTCACTCTATGCTTTGTTAAGTAAATACTTCACATATTTTCACAGTCTTTCATACATGGTGACTTATAAAAGACAACAAATCATTTAAAATGGCATGAGTATTAAAGCCAAATGCTGGACTGAATCTGGGTAAAACACAATGTCTCTAGTACGGCATCAAAAACATTTGGCATTTACAAACTGCAAGTAAAAGATGTTATATACATTTATAAAGCTCAGTTATATATGTATTATATGTCTTTAACATGCTTAGTACATATAACAGACTAATTTATTTCAGTATTTGGAACAGTGAATTCATTAACTCTAAAGGCATACATCTGACATCATCTCCAGTTGTAAGACCACCCTTTCTGGAAGACCAAAACACAAAGTAATACATTTTACCTTTTAATTTTGCCAAAAAGATCATGTACTCTTCAAAGTAATTAAAAAATGGCCACACAAATGTAAATACATGTATTGAACAACATGCGGTCTTGATGAAAGGTGGTCTTTCAATGCAGCTTTTGCTTTAGCAACTTTTTGGAATACTAATTGTTCACTCATTCAAAAGAACTCAAACCACACATTGAATACAACAATTAACATGGTTCAAATGCTGAACAATTGTTAAGCATTGATCAGAAAATACTTGAAAAGAACATAGTCTTGTGATGACTTCTTGGCTGAGCATCTTGAAAACAACCTAACATGAGAAAGATTGTTAATTCCTGTCTTCAAAAGCCACTGTCTCGTTTTTCCTCTATGAACAGAAGACTAAAAAGCAAAGCACAATATCTTTCAAAAACTGGAGCAATCCTGAAATTAATATATGCAAAAGCAAATCATGCAATACTTTGGACAAACATGTATATGCAAAACTGTAGCAGCTTAACAGCATAACTCGAAACCGGAACAAGGGACGGGTAAACTGACAGAGGTGTACCATTGAAATGACAACACCTTTAGAAATATTATTTAAAGTAAACCAAAGCATCAATGTATGAATTTATTTTTTATATGCTGTTATTAACAGAATTTTATGAAGTATTTCTAGTATTGCGGTTAATTAAAATATCAAGCATGCAGAATACAGCAAATGTTGTTACAAGAACTATGACCTGGGTTAGGTGACTATAGCAAATCTGACAGCATTTAACCCATTACCACTGAATGACTCACCACGACGCATTATTAGTTGACCGCCTATGGACGCAATTATCGATCTATAAATGATGCCGCACACCGACGCATTTTTAATCTCCTAACTATAGACGCACTGCGACGCACTCCAATTTAGATTCAAAACAACCTATTTTAAGTTTGTATTACGTCATATCGGGATATACCTATGGAAAATTCAAACTCGCCTCAACAATTTCGGGTAAAAAACGCACATGGTTACTATTCAAAGTATGTCTTAAAATAACGATCCAATCATATAACCCATGCGCGAGTCGACCCTTGAACTTCCTCTGCAAAACAGCAAGCCAAGATGGACGACGCGTTGCACACTACTAATGTTAATTATACGAATTCTGACGATAGCGGCTCAGAATTTTCTGGATTTGCACCCGAGGACATTCCTTCAGACATTGACGTTTCTTACGAATCAGAAACTACTGAAAGTGAGTCGGATTCAGATGATGAACCGTTGACAGAATGGACATCAAAATTTTCTCCATTGATGGTATGTACATGTATGAATTTGTATACGACTTTTTATAATAAAATACAGTTTTCACGTTGCAGTCGTTGAGTGTTGTTTTTCCTGTTGAAGATTATAATATATATTTAGAATCGTACACGATTTTGATAGCGAAAATAATTAGTACACATCGGGTTTCAAGACACGAAAGTAGATCAACTGAAAAAAAAGTGCTGCTACATGTATACAATTTTTACGTCAGTGTATACTTACCAGGATAAAAAGCACAGACTCGTCACGTGAATATTTTATTACGCACAGTTGTATTAATGCATATATATTTTCACAAATAAAAAATATGAATATTACATATGCAATATTATATATAATAATATATATAGTGAAATAAAATTATAAAAGTACAAACAGGTTATATGGGATTATATATATATATATATATATATGCATAATATCTGATGTATACATATGATTTTTATACAATTATTTCACAATATTTATTCAATTTTTATTTTCAGTTTAATGACTATTGAGCAGCCAGGCCCCAACCTTCCGCAGGACTTTGATGACGAATTGGCTTCTCCTCTGGACCTCTTCTCGTTAATGTTCCAGCCCATAATGTACGCTGAAATAGCAAGACACACAAACAATTATGGAAAATGGAAACTGAAGGTAGGCATGATCCTAGATGGACAGAAACTGATGAGGCCGAGATTAGAGCGTTCATTGGACTGAACATCTTCATGGGAGTCAATGAGTTGCCAACCATTGAAAGGTACTGGAGCGAGAACATTTTCATAGGAAATCAAGGTTTCAAATCAGTCATGACATCTAATCGGTTCCAGAAACTCAACCAGTACTTCCATGTGTCGGACCGAGCATCTGAGCCCCCACGTGGATCGCAGAATTATGATAAACTATATAAAGTGCGTCCAGTCATTGAGCATGTGTCAGAGACATTTGAAGCTGGTTACACTCTAGGTAAACAAGTTGCGGTAAACGAGGCTATGGTGAAATTCTATGGACGAAATTCAATGAAACAATATATGCAGGCCAAACCCATAAAACGTGGTATTAAAATATGGATGTTGTGCGACTCGAACACTTATTACTGTTCCAAGTTCAGTGTTTACCTCGGAAACAAAACAATACAACAGAAAATGGACTTTCGTACAGTGTGGTAAGAAACATGACAAACGACATTCGTGGAACTTACCGGGAAGTCTATTGTAATAATTATTTCACAAGTGTCGCCCTGATGGAGAAACTACTGGACGATGGTTTGTACTCCTGTGGGACTGTTCGTGTGAACAGAAAGCAGTACCCTGCCTCACTGAAGAAACCGAAAGATCTCCGGGAACGTGGCCAGTTCAAGATCCTGCAGAAACGCAACTTGAACGTCACTGCGTCAGTGTGGCGCGACAAGAGACTTGTTCACCACGTCAGTACACTGAGCGACCCCACCCTGTCGCTTCCAGCACAGCGTAGGACCAGAGCTGAAATTCTGCACCTGCAGCAGCCCCATGCCGTGAAGGTTTACAACCAGTACATGGGTGGGGTTGACGTCCACGATCAATACCGCCTGTGCTATGATGTGGGACGCAACTCCAAGAAATGGTGGAGGTACTTGTTTTGGTTTATGGTCAACAGTGCCATCGTCAATGCCTACCTCATTTTCAAGGAAACAAGCAAACGAAGAAATTCAAAGAAACGTTTCGCCCACCGGGACTTCCGCGAGGAACTGGCATTTCGGTTGATTGGAGGATTTAGTAAAAGGAAGCGAGCAAGTCAGGGGCAAGCACTAGTAGGCATGATGAACAAGGAGAATGTGGGTCCACATGTTCACGGTATTCTGCCAGGCAAAAGGCGCCGTTGTAAGTACCACAGCCTGGTACTGAAAGAACGAACTGACACAAGGTATGGTTGTACTACGTGTATGACTCCAATTAAGGATGTCACAATTTATGGCACAACATGACAGTGCCTGCAGCTATTTAAGAACTGGTGAACTTGTAAAAAAATAGTGAAAAAAATAGAAAAGTGATAAAAAGAAAAATAACAGTATTATTATTTTGATTCAAAGAGAGAGCAGTGTTTGTCTGTGTATATTTTGGTTAATTCACATATTATTTACTTATTATTTTTAATTATTTATGGTTGTATTTCATACTTGCAGATAGTGTATATAAATGTAAATATTTGATTTATTTGCTTCTTATATACAGAAAACAAACATGCATTCAAATAAAATTCTTATTTTCATTACAAGTGTGTTCATTTTATTCACTACTATTAACCTTATTACTTGGTCTATTTTAAAACAAAAAGCACCATTGAAAAGCATTTTTAATTAGCTACAATTTATACATTCACACTTTTGCTGTATGATCAAGGGCCATAAAACCAGCCAGAACCACAAGACCCCCTAGAGTGGATTAATATCCAAATAGCCTCGATTGGGAGGGTGTCTACCATCAGCCTGATGCCTATTGACAACAGATACTGATTATTGATTATTATCAGTGGTGGAGATTAGCAGATTAGCTGGGTATGCAAGTGCATACACAGGTTATAAACATATACAATCTGCACCATTAGCACATGCCTAATGCACATACCAGTCACACTTACTGCATGTGTGTCACATGCTTTATTGTTGAAATCATGCCATGCGATTATCACGCTCTTTTTATATCTTGAGTACAGTGATCAATTATAAATTAAAATTAACATGACGGGCTTTGCATTTCAGGTGTGTACACGGTGATGATTGAGGATCAATGCTTTGCTTATTTTGCAGAATGTGTCTAATCGTCGTCCAGTTTCACTGTCAGTTTCACTATCCTCCGAGAGCTTTACCATCGTAAATCTTACGTCAAATCAATATATTAACAGCCAAAATGCATGTACAACACGTGGGATAATGTAAAAACTTAGCTTGAATCTTTTTTTTGTCAAAACTACCTGTTAAACGTTCAATAAAATTTGTGAAGCTGTAAACCTCGTGTCGCGAAATCCGAGGACGTTACTGTTACGACGTTATCGGAAAACCACGAAGTTGCACTCGGTTTAACTTCGGTTATAGTTCGGGAGACTGTCGGAAGTGGCCGATTGCTGCTTATAGGGTGCCTTCGTTTCGTCACAAAGCGCTAAAAAGCGCTAACACTTATTTTACAGGAAACTATACCATCGAATTGGCGAAGGATTACACTTTTGTCAGCTACTTTTGCCTTCTTTTGCTCGGCTTTAGTTTTTCCACAAAAAGCTGATGAAAATAGCCATTTTTCGGCTCGCATTTCCTCCTGAACCATAAAAATTGCATAAATGATTTTTAACCAATGGAAAGCTTAACATTTGCCCTTTCCATTGACATAAAAATATCATTGTAGTTTAAGCGGTTGCTGAATTATATATGTCCGAACCACGTGACTATCATGAGCTAAACAAATATGGCGGGCGGCATAAATGAGGAACTAGCAAGAATTCACATAATTTACCGATCGGAATAACCCATTTAACTAATGTAAACCTTAAAGTAAACAACATTTATATAAAGAATAACATCTTATCTATCAAATAATGCTATTAAAATAATTTTTATGTGTAGCAGTAATTAGGAAGGATGTTGATAAAAATGTATACTTACAATGGTGACAGATACGAGATTGCGGAATCGGCATTCCTCTGTTATCGCTACCTCTGTAAAATTACTCGAAAATAATATTCATTTATGAATTCTGTTTTCAAAGCAACTTCTATTGACAAAACTCCCACCTTTGTTTCTTTAAGGTTCATTTTCTAGTGTTTAAAATAAACAAGGTGATCCCAAGTTGCTTGGTGAAAATCGTAGAGGAACCGTAACATGCTTATTTCACATTTGACATTTGACTATTGTTCTTATTTAATTTTCCATATTAAGCAGTTTGTTGTCTGTTGTTAATACAATGTTTCAATTTCTTCAAATACTCATTTGTATTTCTAAAAATAGCTCTGAAACTGAGGCCCTGCGTGCACGTGGGACAAATAATTAGGGTTTTTAGAAGCGAGACATTTGGGCTCTTAATATGCAGTTCTTTCCGCATATTATTGTATGTAATGCTAGTGAATAATGGTTATTTTTATGCTGCACATGCTCCTATTGACATAATATTAAAACAAGATAATTTAATTTTATCATGGACACCATGTGGGGCCTCAAAATTGTGCATGCGCAGTATGAAATAGATTCCCCGCATGCAGCTTGTTTGCATTTAAGGGTTATGTACAAAAAATAATTAGATAAAATATTCATTTATGCACAAATCAAGATGAAAACTCATCAGCGTTGTTAAGCGAAAGTATCTGATTGATTGAGATCAACAAAATAGGAATCGTTGGTTAAAAAAACGCTTATTCGGATGGAGTGGCGGATTAAGGCAAGTGGTGGATTTAGGCACTGCACCAGTAGCTTGTGTGTAGATCATTCCAAAATGAGAATGCACCAATCCACAAAGACAAACGGGCTGAGCTGGTACCACCATAAACAAAATGGCCAACATTTGCTTTTATCACATGCTACACCTTCTTTTCCATGTAATACAACCATTAAGAATATTTTTATCTTGCACATGTGTAAGATAACATTTTGAGTGTTTTCATTAGCTAGGCATTCTTTGACTGACCAATCACATGACGTTATTTTGGTGAAAGGACGTCGTCAACATGAAATGATGTCACGTCAGTACACCATTTTTAGCTTGACTTTTTGAAGAAAAAATGTCGAGCTATTGTGTTCGCCCTCTCATCAAGTGTCTGCGTTAGTTAGGTTTTTTGTCCGAGTCCAGTTTTCAAAAACTGTCAAAGGTATCCATTTGAAACTTTCAATACTTGTTCACTATCAAAAGGGTACTCCATTACAACATGGCAGGTAACCCTGTGATTTGTATTTCCAGATGTATCTGCCCTTGTTTGGACTTACAACTTAGTTGTTGACAATTTTTTGGTACATATAAAAATTATCATTCCTCCTAAAATAGTTGCCATTGAATTTGTTTTTGTTTATGGGAGCAATTTTCTGAAATCAATTTACTTTAGCACCGCTGCAAACGGTTAACGATAAAATCCGAACAGCTCCACATGGTCGTGTTAAATGACCATTCTGACTTGTCTGGGTTTTTTTTTTGCTTTCATAAGAAAAACTTCATTAATATATATTTTATCTGCATCTTATTTGCCAGGAACTTTTGGCAAGCTTATTGAAAATTTGGCAAGCTTATTTGCCAGGAACCGTAATTTCTGTTGTGGGAAAATGGCTTAGAGCTGCTAACAAGAAAGCAAAACAGGTAAAGCACACAGGCGCAAATACTGTGTCTCAAAGTCAAAAACATGTTTATTACTGTACAAGAAAATTAATATAAGTAGTTTTAAAAACTTGGAAGTGAAAAAATAATTGCATTAAAAAAAATTATCTGTTGCATTGCGCCACCTTCCCATGAATGGTCAAGTGGTAGATGTTTAACAAATTGACTAGTTACTATAATATTCAATTTATTGATAATTAATCATCAATAAAGTTGTTAGGTAAAGAGTTATACTAAATAAAGTGAGCTGAAAGTTACATTTAATAGTTTTTATTTTTGACTCGTTTTCAAAGTCGAAATTCCCTCATCTATGTAAAACAACGCTAAAATTCCCCCACCTGAAGGTACTCTTCCCCCAAACTAGAGAGAAACCCCTGCAGAGCTCCAGATAAGACGCGTATCCGCGTATTTACGCATTGAAATTTATTAAAAACGCATTGAAAATCGACCCAGTGCGTAACCTTACGCATTGCAAATCTCGTACATATTTTTAATCGCTTAAATTGCATAACCGGCTTAACCAATAATCCAGTTCAGCTTATGGTTTAATTTAGCCTATGAATCGATTAAGTGATTTTATATGGGTCGAAAAAAGGCTGTTTTAAGCTCCAGTAGGCAATATCTTGAAATATGTTAATTGAGACGAGTTGAGATCAATGTTTTTCGTATAGATAAGATGATAATTGATTATCTCATTGTCTTAGCGGTTCAGAAATTGGATAAGAAACCTGGGCACCATGGGGATGAACATTGTCTGAAAAAAACGCTGTAAACGTGGAAAACAAATTATAATTGTCAGGTCGTCATGTAGGATTTGAACTGAAAAAAAGTAAAAAGTTTCTAGACACTAGACATGACTACTACTTTGATGAGTAAAAGTAATGTTTTGATAGACATACAAGTGTAATGTTTTGATAGACCTACATATTATTGTATACATTCAATTTATTCTATTTCAAAGAGTAAATTATGTGATTGTTATATAACACATAAAATACTATTTTGATCCTGTATAAAGCTGACAGACAGGGGGTAAAATACCATTTAATTAAAATATCAAGGGGGTAAAATACCCTTTAGGCTAAAAACTTAGCTGGAGCTCTAGACACCTGACGTACAGTTTTTCTTTGAAGTCAAATTTCTCAATACCTATATGAGATACTGACCTGAAACTCAAAGAACTTGATCACAGTGATGAACTTATTCTGTATACAAGAGGAGGTAACTCTATCAAGGATTTTGCTTGAGTAATTGCCCTTTTTTCAACTTAGTGACTCTGCTTTTAGTCTAATTTCACAATTATCTATACGAGGTATTGACTTAAACACAAAATACTTTATCACAATTATGAATCCATTCTGTAGAGAAGATGAGGTAAATATATCAAGGATTTTGGTGGAGTTATTGCCCTTTTTGTAACTTAGATATTTTTGCTTTAGGTAAAATTTCTCAATATCAGACAGTCGAGGTATTAACTTGAAATTCAAAATACTTCATGACATTGATGACTCATTCTATAAATAAAAGCCTAGAGTACTATCAAATATGAGAAAGTCGAGCGTCCAGCACCCGTAGGCTGTGCTCTTGTTAGAATTTATCGGCATGTTTTGATAAAATTATTTCAAAAAATCATTTAAAAGCATGTGATGAAAAAGATCTGCCACTCGTTGTCATTTCATACCATATTTTATCAAATTCGTCCAGGAAATTCGTTAGTAAGCTCGCCAAAAGCTCACTTACAAAATTCCTGAACCAGTGATTCTATTAGCACAAGCCTGTATTGCCCGTGACTGGTAAAATTCGGCACTGGCTTTTTCATTATGTAGAACTACAAGCCCATCGGGCTTGCTCAGTTTGCTAAAGCCTGAGAGCCGTGAAAATGGGTCAGATGAATCTTAATTGCTTCCAATTCATCTCAGTTTGATTTCTTGGAGCCATAAATATCGGCACAATGTGTAGCTCTGAATGCCTTATGACATAAATTTACATCTGTAACATTAATTCTTAATTAACATCCCTGGATGTTGAACTGCCTTGATTACTATGAAAATCTAATAATTAATTACTCCCAGCTCCATTGCTTATGGACAACCCAATTAAAGATAAGACTGTTGTTTTGTTTTATTAATGCTAAATATATGTCCAAGAAATATTTAATTTCTCCAATGCTGAATTGAAGAAGTAACTTTGTGAATAAATTGAAACTGAAAGTGAAAGTTAGATAATATGAATGTGAAAATAGACATTTGTCAAATGTTGAAATATTGCATCAAAACAATACAGCGCCTGTTACCTAGACATTCATCATACCATAAAACAAATACAAATGAAAGGTTGAACTGAAAATAATGCAAGATAAGCACTACGAAAAGAACAAATTTCCTGCAATCGGAATCATGTAAAGGGTAAGCTGCAGCCAGGCATGTCAACTTTGATTAATTGCTATATGTATCTCAAACCTGTGTTACCTGCTATAGTCTTCACAAAATTACATTTGTTGAGGTAATGTTTAGAAAGGCTAGAAACTATAATTTATCAGATTGAAAGTGTTTTAAACATTATTGTAGTTATAATGTTAAAATGTAAAAAAAATATATTTTTTTAAAACAAAAAATCACAGACACTGATTTCTAATAATCATCACAACACTTTACATAATATATAAACATGTTGATAATTTCAGCATTAATTAAGTTATTTTTATAGTTGTTAGAATTGAATTGATATTTGTAAATAGTTTTTAATACAATAAATCACGTTTTATTTATTTTTAAATATAACCAGTGACTGACATAACTTCAAATGCTGTTTGAAAAATACAGTGTTTAAGTGAATTCAAGAAAGCAGTGTAGCACCGACTGCCTGCAATTATGATTGCCTTGTCTTGAGAATACATATAAATGTGTGCAATAAATGTATATTGACTTACAAATATCTACATTGTCATATGAAATTGTGGTTTGTCATAGTAATTCACTTTCAAATATCAAAATCACTAGTAAACAGGTTTATAAACAATATGTCGTCTATTTATGAACAAAAATATTAATATTAATAAACACAAACAACATAATGGATATATTAAAATAACAAACAAATGGTTTCAACATTGGGGCTTGTACTTTCTTTTTCGGGCTTGTTCATTATTCAAGAATACAAGCCCGAAGAAGCATTTGAAATTCTAATTTCGATCACTGCAGAACTGAATAAAATATGGTCAGATCCTATATTTTTGTTCTTATATGATGGTCACAAAGGTTTTTTCTAACGTGTCTAGCTATAAATTTGACCAAAACAATGTTAGTTCTATTGACAGGGTTCGAACACAAAAACTGCAAGTAAAAACTAAAAACTCCCAAGTAATTAATTTTGTACTTGGACGCTTCAAAGTATAATAAAACACAGTGTTGAACAAGAATGTTTGTCGGATCAAGAATATTTTATGTCAGAATGAGATAAATTCTGATAACTTTGTATGAGTTTATTTTGCGTGGTAACGGCCACATATTTCTTAGATTCTTTTATGATACTATCGTATTTGTGGTAATATTATTTTCTTATCCCATTTGAAACACATACACAAATTGAGAATGATTTATTTTGTGACTTATCATGCAAATCATTTGAGCAAAAAGATGCAAGTGTAATATTCTTTCAGGAGTGAAAATTTCCTACAATACTTCAAGATTAACAATGTTGTTTTATTTCAGTTGTTTAAACAGACATACTAAAGGATGGATATACGACCAAACCACACTATCTACATAAACAATCTGAATGAGAAAATCAAGAAGGATGGTAAGAAAACGGGGATATTGTTGTGACTTCACGAAGGTTTACACGTAATAGTTAATACTCTATTTATATAGCTTTTGTAACAGACCCAGTTTTGACTGTTGCTATGATTTACATGTTATAGTTCATTCACTCTCTTCATTATCAGTTCACAGCAGGTTATAACTTAACAATTTCATACATTGCTCATAGATCTTTTAATGTTTTACAGGGATTTCAATTTGACGCAGATTACATTGTACCTACATGTTTCTGACTTGCAAATAATCTGCCGTGCATCATTTTGATCCATTGTTTTCCATTTGCCAAGTTCAAAAGCACTAGAAAATACATTTTTTATATAATACTTATGGTGACCGTGTTGTCTTTGCAAATTGTTTTATTTCTTAACCTTAATTATCACTCATTACCGTTTGCATAGCATTTTACAAATATGTGGAAACAAAATTCCTGTGACTTCAGTATTTTGACTCAGAAATTTTCATTTAGACCCTTTGAAATTTCAAACGAGGGGTCATTTGACTCAAGGTTTTCAAAATCTACTGAAATCCCTGTTTGATGTTTCAATTTACTACAGCTATTCAATAATGGAATATAGTTTATTTAGTTCTTCTGTATTTCAGAACTCAAAAAGTCCCTTTATGCAATATTCTCGCAGTTTGGACAGATTCTGGACATAGTTGCGATGAAGACCCTGAAGATGCGTGGCCAGGCCTTTGTTATCTTCAAGGACATCAACAGCAGCACAAATGCCCTCCGATCTATGCAGGGCTTTCCATTCTATGACAAGCCAATGGTAACAACTCAGTCGAAGAACATTCCTTAATCCATAGTTTTAAACGATGACACCAAATACTGGTTCTACTTACAAAAACTTAACGTTTTTATGTAAGCTATATTGTATCAAATGAGAGGAGCATATTGAGACACTTGATAGTCCATTTCCAGGTAGAACCAGTACTAAGTGTCGTTTGAGAATGAATATTCGAACATTCATGAGTAAGAGATTAAAGTCATGATCTCTCGATTGCAAGGCACACACCATATGATGAGTATCCGTTAAACTGCTACTAGTCTCTAGTCCTAGTGAAAGTAAACATTTGATGTTATACACAGAATTATATCCACCTAGTAAAATCTGGTTTTCTCGGGGATCTGTGTTAAATAGCTCTTGGTTCAACCAGAAGATACTGGGTTTGAGAATTTCCGTCCTAAAGACATTTTTAGTTGAAGACTAGATATTAATGTTGCTGGTTATATGTAAAAGTGTATATAAATATAATTATACACCACAAACGAAGTTTGGGGAGGAGGGGGTATATAGCAGTGAGCTTGTTGGTTTTTTGGTTTCCGGATGATAGCTCAAGAAGGGCTTGACATATTCAAATAATTTTTGGTATTCATGTGTAACATCATAAAATACCGGTCAAGTTCGACTTTGGTTACAAACCACTAAATTTTGACAGAGTTATGGCCCCTTCTCAACTTAAATTTGCTAAAATTATGGTTTCCTGACGTTAACTCAACAATGGCTTGACATATTCAAATAATTCTTGGTATACATGTGTACCATCATAAAATACTGGTTAAGTTCGACTTTGGTTACAAACCACTAAATTTTGACAGAGGGTGGCGGCGTCAACTTTTTGTTTCCGCTCTCTAACTCGAGAACGAATTGAGCTATTGTAATAAAACTTCATACATAGATACGGTATATCAAGACCTCGCTTGGGATTGCATATGGGGTCAAGGTCACCGTTACTGAAAATAATAAAACGGTTTTCGCTCAATAACTTGAGAATGCATTGACATATTTTTAATTAAAGTTCATACATAGATACCTTATATCGAGACCTAGCTTGGGATTGCATATGAGTGGGTGGGGTTAAGGTCACCATTACTTAAAATAGAAAAACAGTTTCCACTCAATAACTTGACTTGAGAACGCATTGAGATATTTTAATGAACCTTCATACATAGATACCTTATATTGAGACCTTGCTTGGGATTGCATATGGGGTGGGTGGTGTCAAGATCACCATTACTAAAAATAGATAAAAAGTAGATGAAACTTCCTATGTAGATACCTTATATCTATACCTCTCTTGTGATTGCATATGGAGTGGGTGGGGTCAAGGTCACCTTTACTTACAATAAAAAAAATGGTTTGTACTCAATAACTTAAGAACATATTTAGATATTTTAATGAAACTTCATATGTAGATACCTTATATTGAGACCTTGCTATGGATTGCAAGGTCATGGTCACCATTTCCTAGCCATAGGTGTATGACCTTCACCTTGCACCCAGAACTTTCTTTCATTATTGTGCTGACTTACACAATTCGTTAGAAAAATGTGGTTTTCGTGGAATTTCCGCATTTCTTGTTAAATTATGTTTGGTACACAGGTGTAACCTCATAAAATACAGATCAAGTTCAACTTCAGTTACAAACTACTAAATGTTGACAGAGTTATGGCTCCTATTTAAATTAAATTTTTCCAAATACACTGTTAAACATTCACAAATTAAAGCATTCTCTCTGTGTCTATTTCTTTAAAATGGCTGCCATAGTTTTGTGACAAGGCCATATTGTGGGCGTATATCCGTCACGCATGTGACAATTCTAGTTAATTGTGTTGTTTTTTAACAGAGAATTCAGTACTCCAAGAAAGATTCTGATATGGTCGCCAAAATGAAAGGCACGTTTGTTGAGAGGCCAAAGAAGCAAAAGAAAGATGAGGAGCCACAAGAAATCAAGAAAAGAAAGCGTGGTCAGGCAAATGCTGCAAGGTAAATTCATCAAACACGTTTGAAGGTATTTTTCAAAAGGCTTATTTAAGGGGCTTTGAGCCATTAGATGATTATCTGTAGGAACCTCTGTTTGATTTTCAACTTCAAATATTAGAGGCGGTCAACCGATTCCTATATTTTGGAAAGAAATCCTATATTTTGAAATACCTGTATTTTCCTATATTTAAGATTTTTTTCCTAAATTTTTGCAAAATTTGGTCATTCACGTGTCTGAAATGGGTAAATGTACAGTATGTCAAGAACCTATAGATTTTTTCTCACTTTGCACGCATCAAACTTAAATACTCAGATTATTGTAAGGTCATGGGTCATTGCATGTCCAAGTTGCAAATTGATTAGCATGAACATGTTAAGCAAATGTTTTGTTCATTAAAATACAAGCTCTAAGACTTATCAGGTTAGAATATGAACCTAAATTATCCTTATACATGTAATTATATATTTTTACCATAAAATTACTATATTTGGTCAAAAAAAACTGGCAAAAAGTCCTATATTTTGGGTTCAAATAATCTTATATTGTTCCTATATTTTCTAGGGAACTTGGTTGGCAGCCTGATATTATGATATATTATAATTAATGGTCCACATCATAAAATAAGGATCCAAGTTCCAACTTTAAGTTAGTTGAAGTAAACCAAGAAGTAACTATTGATTTACTTTCTTTTCAGTTTGTGTTCATTCTTTATTTATATAAATAATATTTATTTCCATCACTTTGAAAAGATTTATAAATAAAGCATTTTACATAGAAAATTAGTATTTGCGTAGTGGAGTTAAATGTCTGAAGTTTAAATTGGGGCCAAAATAAGAGAGTAAATATCTGCTATTATACAATTATTTATACAAATAATTTAAAGGCAACTGAACCGTTCCATTAATTTATTAATCAGTTTCATATTACAGAGAGAAGCTGGCGAGGGAGCAAGCCAGACAGCCAGCCCAACCTGTGGTACAACAGCCCATGGAGGGAGCAGGTCAGTTACCTCCACCCAACAACATTGTGACAGTTACACTTTTTGTTATGAATGAAAGTCATATTCTTTGATGTTATAACGGCTGTTCCAGGAAAAAAGGTGATGAGCGGGTGGGGGGTGGTAGAGGGGATAACACCCCCACCCACCCGCGGTAACAATAGAGTAGACTTTGAATAAATAAATAGTGACACATTATTTTTGTAACTGTTACTATAACTTTGTCCACCAAATGTCATACATTCACATTAGTGTGTTTCAGGGCACAGTGCTATTGCTTTATTACATTAACATAATGGCCAAGTTAGACGGAAACTAAAGTTAGTGACCCAAAAATTGCAAACTATTGTGTAGATTCTAATTTCTACATTTTGTTCAGTGTACCAATGTATCATTGGTTTATCATTTCCATTTCCAAGTTATTTTATTTTGCTTACCAAATGTTCACATGTTCGCTCTGTGTATTTGAAGATGTTTTGTTTTGCATACCAAGTTTTCACTCGGTCATTCCTCTCTCCATTCCCAGGCCCAGCAGCAGTGGGAGGCGGCCCCGTGGTCCCTACAAGCATCCCAGAGCAGCCCCCCAACCAGATCCTGTTCCTCACCAACCTGCCTGAGGAGACCAACGAGATGATGCTCTCCATGCTCTTCAACCAGTAAGATACACTCTTAACTGCAATAGCCGGGCCGGCTAGCTCAGTTGGTAGAGCGCTGGACTACAAATCCGAGGATCGCGGGTTCGATTCCCAGCCCGGCCACATAACTTGTGTGGGGATTGGTCATGAAATTATTTCTACGGCCATTCTCCCCCTACCTCTGATTCAAGTAGGGCAGTTGTCAGTTACTGGCATAAGTATGTGCATTCAGTACTGGTAAACCAGCTTACCCAGGAAAAGTGTGAGTAGGTTAACTGACCGCCGTTATATGACTGAAATACTGTTGAATTCGGCGAAAAATCCAAACAAACAAACTTAACTGCAATAACTGCTGACTAGTATTCACTTTGTCATTTAGTAGATAAGACAAACTGGTGCTTGGTTTTATGCTTTTAATAGCATGATCAGTCGGAAATATTCCTCTTTCACAAAGCTTGGGACAACTAAAGATGAGATCTATCTGTGCAAAAATAAAAACTTAGCATGCCTACCCGAAAGGGGCAAATACAAGAAGTAATGAAATTTTGTAAATCCTGAGTAGACTAGTGTAGTGCGCAACATAATTATGATTATCACAGAGTAATTACTCTATGTGACACTCCTCATCAGCTAACATTTGTAAGTGCACTCGGAGAGAATGTGCGTAATTTTTGTGCCAGGCCAGGGTTCGAATTTAAGCTCGCATACTGGCAAAATGCGAGTTTGTTTCAGACATTGCAAGTACATTTTCCCCAAGCTCGTCAAAATTTTAATAAAAGAACATGTATAAAGCGCACCTGATTTTTTGAAGCCAATTATTAGGGGGAAAAACTGAGAAACATTAGTAGTTATGTTTTGTCAGTGTTTTAACTGGGCCCATATTCATTAACCATTATTAGTCTTAAGAATAAAGAACAGACTTAGACTCAAGAAAAAATATGTGTGCATTTGCAAACTAGTATATGCTGGATACGAATGGTACTTATGTCATTAATAAATCATTCTAAATTAAGAATGCTAAAATTTGTGCTGGTTAAGACCAGGTAAATTTCAAATTAACAACCTTTTTAGCACAGAACTGTTCCAAGAATATTATTTATTCTTAAATCTTAAGTCTAAGAGTTGGTTGGTGAATACGTGTTTCGTGTAAATGTTGAATAATTTTGTGTTTTTGATGTATTTGTTTGTTCAAATTGTAAATATTACTTCAAAATAATTAGAAAGTAGCGGTTTGAAAATGAATTAATTCCGAACGGAACAAAATATTATAAATAAATAACTAAAATAAATATATAAGTTATGATATTGTGAGGTTTAATGGATACAACAATAAATATATTTTGCGAGTTAATTTTTCATTTTGCGAGTAAGCTCAATTTTTTTTGAGTGGCTTTTTTTTGTTAAATTCGAACCCTGCAGGCATTAGCTACCACTCCTCATATATAGTCAATAAATTTCACAAATAAAAAATTCTGACTGTGACGGCAAGTAAAATATTTGTTTTGCTTGAGCTGTTCTGTACATTTAAATTCCAGAAATATATATGAGACGTGTCATGGGAAAACCGGGCTTAATGTATGTGCGTAAAGTGTCGTCCTAATTCAGGATGGCAGTTTCTGCGTACAGAGTACAGTGGATTTATGTTTAGAAGAGACTCCCTTGAAACAGAAAATACCAGAAAAGCAAAAAGTGTCGTCCCGAACCAGCCTGTGAGGACTGCACAAGCTGATCCGGGGCTACACTTTACCCACGTGCATTAAGCCCGGTTTTCCCACGACAAGCCTCATATTATTCTCCAGATATATATCAGTGCTTGTTTAGGACTAACATTCTGTGCTATATTTTCCCACGACACTAACACAGACCTCATTTTCTCTTCCCCAGGTTCCCAGGATTCAAGGAGGTGCGACTGGTTCCCGGCAGACACGACATCGCCTTTGTGGAGTTTGAAACCGAGACCCAGTCTGCGGCCGCCAAGGACGCTCTGCAGGGATTCAAGATCACGCCTTCCAATGCCATGAAGATCTCTTTTGCTAAGAAATAATTCCACATCCATTTTATTTCAACTCATTTTCATTGTCATTGCCTAAATTTCTGTCTTTGAGATTAAATTAAGTTTTGTTTGAATACTTTCAAACATTGCATCAGTTTCTAAATTCTAAGGCAGTGCACTTAACCATGCCTCAAACAAAAGTTTTTTATGTTGGACGGTTTTTAGGATAGAAAAACCATTGTTGGTACGTCCTACAAATGAGAAGAATATTTCTTAGCAAATGTAGTAATTTTCATGCTGTTATTTCCATTACATGATCATTACATGTACGGTAGTTGTACTTTTGTACTCGGAATCATGTCAGTTATCTCTCTATATGCGAGTGACCAGACCATTGCACTTAGGAGCTGCATACCAAACTCAATCTTATGTGCTAGTAACTGCATCCCAGTTTGAAAAAGACATTTTAGTGTCATGTAGTGATTTGTAAAACATTCATGAACATTTCTAAAGGCAGATTCTCTTTACTGTAAAATCTTATTAGCCATGATTACATGTAAATGAAGGTTGTAATTTGTACTCTTTCAATGTGTGAAATATGTACAACACTAACTTTGTGCAAATGCCAATTTTATTGGTTTTGGCAGGATGTTAATTTCTGGGGGAGTGGGGGGGGGAATAATTAATTAATGACATGTTAGAGATCATAAAGTGATTGTGTCTGTTTCAAGTTGTTTCTGTTAGTGTTTCCAGCACACAAGATTGCCCCTAGCGCTCCTTGGTCACTATTTAACTTGCAATTTCATTGTTTCATATCATACCATTGGATTATTGTTGAACCATATAGAATAATGTTTAAACTTATAAGCACCGATTGTGTTGCGCTATAAGATGACGGGTGTGGCTTCCCTTCAAGTTTTGTAAGTTTGTAATGCTTCTAATATGGGTAGTAACATCTTCACACTGTGGTCAGTTGGAAGTCAGAAAACGTAACTTCGTAAGTTAGATTTCACTTAATTCTTTAATTTGCAATAACATTACGTTAAGTACACATGTACTTATATAACCTAGTGCCCATTGCACGTTAGGGGTTATCTACCCATTGCACTAACGGGGCTGCCATGTATGTGAACTTCTGTTGCAGGCCTCGCAATGGGTAAGTGATAATTTCCCTCTATCAAGAATGTTGAATGTATGTGCTTAGTGCATCCGAGTAAAACTTAAAATAAAAACGGTTTAGTTGTTTCATTTTGCATATAGGAATATGCGATAATAACCCATGGAATAATAAACGAATGCACTTGTTCCCAGAGGCGTCAAAATGAACAATATGAAGAAGATTAAAATGGTCCGACTTAATTCACATTGAAAATAATGCTGTTAATATTACAATGGTCTGACTTAATTCACATTGAAAATTATGCTGTGAATATTAAATGGTCTGACTAAATTCACATCAAACATTATGCTGTGAATGTAACAATGCCTGGCCCGGCTAGCTCGGTAGAGCTCTAAACTGTCAATCTTGGGATCGTGATTTTTAACCCCAGCCCGGCCACATAACTTGTGTGCGGATTTGTCATGAAATAATTTCCACGGCTATTCTCCCCCTACCTTTGATTCAAGTAAGGCTTAGTGCTGATAAACTGCTTAGATCGGCTAAGCTTGCCCAGGAAAAGTGTGAGTAGGTTAACTGACCGCTGTGATATGACTGAATTACTGTTACAAACGGCGAAAAATCCAACAAACAAAAAATGCTCTGACTTAACATACACTGAAATTATGCTGTGACCATTACTGTTGTCCTACATAATTCACATTGAACATACTGCTGTGAATGTTACAATAGTCAAACCTAATTCACGTTGAACAGTAAGTTGTTAATATTACAATGGTCCTACTAAATTCACATTGAACATGATGCTGTGAATGTTACAATAGTCTAACCTAATTCACGTTTAACAGTAAGTTGTTAATATTACAATGGTCCTACTAAATTCACATTGAACATTATGCTGTGAACATTGCAATGGTCCAAATTATTTCACACTAAACAGTAAGATGTTAAAATTACTTTTGTCCTACTTAACACATTGAACATAATGCTGTTAATTATGTCATTACAATGGTCCGACTTAATTAACACTGAACATATGCTGTAAAAATTACAATGATCCGACTTAATTCACATTGAACATTATGCTGTGAATGTTACAATTCTCCGACTAATTTCATATTGAACAGTACGCTGTGAACACAACAATAGCCCTACTTGATTTACATTGAACATTGTGCTGTCAACATTACAGTGGTCTGACTTGAATCACATTGAACAGCATGCTGTGAACATTACAGTGGTCCTTCTTAATTCACATGGAACATAATGCTGTTAATTATGTAATATTGCAATTGTCCGACTTAATTCGCATTGAACATTATGCAGTGAATATTACCATGATCCGACTTAATTCACACTGAACAGTATGCTGTCAACATTACAGTGGCCCTACTTAATTCACATTGAGAATTATGCTGTGAACATTACAGTGTTCCTACTTAATTCACATTGAACATTATGCTGTGAACATTACTGTGGTCCTACTGAATACACATTGAGAATTATGCTGTGAACATTACAGTGGTCCTACTTAATTCACATTGAACATTATGCTGTGAAAATTACAGTGGTCCTACTTGATTCACATTGAACATAATTCTGTGAACATTACAGTGGTCCTACTTAATTCACATTGAGATTATGATGTCAACAATACAGTGGCCCTACTTAATTCACATTAAAAATTATGCTGTTAACATTACAGTGGTCCTACTTTATTCACATTGAGATTATGCTGTCAACATTGCTGTGGTCCAACTTAATTCACATTGAACATTATGCTGTCAACATTACAGTGGTCCTACTTAACACACATTGAGAATTATGCTGTGAACATTACAGTGATGCTACTTAATTCACATTGAACATTATGCTGTGAAAATTACAGTGGTCCTACTTGATTCACATTGAACATAATTCTGTGAACAATACAGTCGTCCTACTTAATTCACATTGAGATTATGATGTCAACATTACAGTGGCCCTACTTAATTCACATAAAAAATTATGCTGTTAACATTACAGTGGTCCTACTATATTCACATTGAGATTATGCTGTCAACATTGCTGTGGTCCAACTTAATTCACATTGAACATTATGCTGTCAACATTACAGTGGTCCTACTTAACACACATTGAGAATTATGCTGTGAACATTACAGTGGTCACTTAATTCACATTGAACATTATGCTGTGAAAATTACAGTGGTCCTACTTGATTCACATTGAACATAATTCTGTGAACATTACAGTGGCCCTACGTAGTTCACATTGAACAGTATGATGTGAACATTACAGTGGTCCTACTTAATTCACATTGAACATAATGCTGTGAATATTAAAGCGAACTGGCGTGATTCAAACTGTTATGTTCAGATTGCGTGTCTGACGGCGACGTTGCAAATATCACAATCTGTTAAATTAAAGTTATTTATTTGCCTGATACTCCCGAAAAAAAAAATGAAATTTGACACAGTTGGTTGTCTTGCGGTCTAACTGATAAAAAAAATCAAAAACCTCAATTCTTACATTTTCAACATAATATCAATGTTCGTAGAGTTTTATGTATATTAAATCGACTATTCGAAGACCACCCTCGGCGTCCGCGTCCGCTTTTGAATTTGATTAAAAGTTTTATTCGAAAGTCTTGTAACTTCAAAACTACATAAGTTATTCACTTGAAACTTGGAATATACCTTTGTCATCTACTCCAGTGTCAGGAGCAACATTCCCCATAACTCTGTTTTGTATTTTGACAGAGTTATGCCCCTTTTTCGCTTAGATTTTCTGGTTAAAGTTTATAACTTCAAAACTACATAAGTTATTCACTTAAAACTTGGAATATACCTTTGTCATCAACTCCAGTATCGGGGTGAACATTCCCCATAACTATATTTTGTATTTTGATAAAGTTATGTCCTCTTTTCACATAGATTTTCTGTTTAAACGTTATATTCAAAAGTTTTGTAACCTCAAAACTACATAAGTTATTTGCTTGAAACATGGAACTTACCTTTTTCATCAACTCTGGTACCAGGGGCAACATTACCCATAACCCTATTTTGTATTTTGACAGAGTTATGCCCCCTTTTCACTTAGATTTTCTGTTCAAAGGTATATTCAAAAGTTTGGTAACTTCAAAACTACATAAGTTATTAACTTGAAACTTGGAACTAACCTTTGTCATTAACTCAGTATCAGGGGCAACATTACCCATACCTATGTTTTGTATTTTGACAGAGTTATGCCCCATTTTCACATAGATTTTCTGGTTAAAGTTTATATTCAGAAGTTTTGTTACTTCAAAACTACGTAAGTTATTAACTTGAAACTTGGAATTAACCTTTGTCATCAACTCCAGTATCAAGGGACACATTCCCCATAACTCTGTTATGTATTTTGACAGAGTTAGCTCACTTTTTACATAGACTTTGTGGTTAAAGTTTTTGTTCCAGAAATGTATAAACTATACAGGGCTTCACTTAAAAATATTGTATTTTAACAAGTGTATGCCCCTTTCACTATCCAAAATATGTACCAATTCAAAAACTTTGCATAGTCGAGTGCGCTGTCTTTGATTTTCTCGACGAGATCGGCCATCTCCGCCACTTTCTCTTCGTTGGATTCCGGAATACCGGCGGCCCTGACCCTCTGCAGGACGGCGGTTCGATGCCCGTGCCGCGCCAATATCTCTGTTTCCGGAACCTCAGTTCGGCGTTTGTGAGGTACCGAGATGTGGGATACTCGAACAGAGGACTGTTCCAAAGGACGGTGATTTGTGGCCCTTTGTAGATGGGTGTTGTCATGGAGTGCTCTCCCGTATAAGGTGAATTAGTATCACCCTCGGTAACCGTGGACAGGGCGGGTCTGACACAGGCCGCTAGCTGCGAGAACAGCTTTCTGAAGCGTGCCGCTAACGCGGTGACATTCTATCTTCTCACACCTCGAGACAGACGTCTCCAGAGGTTATTCTTCACCTTTTTTGTCTGCTTCCATTTTTCTGTGAATATTTTTGTTTTTGTGAGAGCGCTGATATGTGCGTCAGATCGCTTTGACAAACAAATGTCAATTGCCAGAATACGACGTCGTGTTTTGAATATTTCGAGAAACGTCGAGATCGACGTCAAATGACGTTCACAACTACTTAGTTTATATCCATTAGAATTGTTTGTTGTTTTTTTAAAAACATTTTTTACATATTCATAGTGAGAACATATCACATAAATAATATTGCTTCTCGAGTAGTTTCGCGTTCCTCCATCTTATTTATCGGTGTCTACAATCTCAGTCCAGTTTGGCTAAAATTATATACCATTTTACATAAACTTTAAACAGCAGACACAAACATGTCTGCAACTACACAAAAGCACTGGATCTTGACGTCACAAGGTAACGTTTCGGTTGGCGCCAAAACGTATCACGCTTAGTAGCATCTTTGCGTGGCCTAACAGAATAACGCTGACGTACACACTAATGAGGACTGAAATTATTACTTAATAAACATAATAAATATATATATAATATACATACATACTAAATACATAAAAAAAATACGCAATCAATATTGTATTTTATTTACACTTATACTTGGTATTTTGTACCTTCTCACACCGGTACGTTATTTTATGGAAGCGTACTTGTGCGACAGTCTATATTATTTTTGTATTTCATTATCTCATAATTAGGACATACTAAGTCCTAATTATGAGATACTAAGTCTTAATTTGGTTATACTAAGTCCTAATTAGGAGATAGCATCTCATAATTAGGTGATACTAAGTCCTAATTAGGAGATACTAAATCATAATTAGGAGATAGTAAATTCTAATTGGGACATGCTAACTCCTAATTAAGAGATAGTAAGTCCTAATTAGGAGAAAGTAAGTCCTAATTAGGAGATACTAAATCCTAATTACGAGATACTAATTCCTATTATAGTATATCCTAATTAGGAGATACTGAGTCCTAATTAGGAGATACTAAGTCATATTTAGAACTTATTATATCGTAAATAGGACTCAATATCTCCTAATTAGGAGTTAGTCTATCATAATTAGGACTTATTATATCCTAATTATGAGATACTATCTAATTAGGACTAAGTATCGCCTAATTAGGACTTACTATATCCTAATTATGACTTAGTATCTCCTAATTAGGACTTAATATCTCCTAATTAGGACTTAATATCTCCTAATTAGGACTTAATATCTTCTGAACAGAACAGAACAACACGTTTATTTTCACCCAAGTATATACATATACAATAAGGGCAATATAACAAAGCTAACTATTTAATGAATTATTGACTTCCAATAATTCTTTCGTTCGATAAAGCGTTATAATGATCGATATATAAGGGGGGTATTTACAATAACAAGTGATAATACTAATACAAATACTAAAACTAATACTACTAATAATAATAATGAAAATAATAATAATAATATTGTTATCAACATAACATCATAGTAATTGTACAAAAATTCAAATTGTTAGTTTTTCCTCGGGGTTGAGATCATAGGGAATGACTGCTAGTGATTAGCGTCGGTAGTTATAGTGGTTTCGGTGAACACAAGCGAATTTTCTCGGGATTTACGCTCGAGTGCACCAGAGCATGGGGCGATGTTGAACTTGATGTCGAATGCAAGATGGTGGATCTATTATGCGAGGTAATTACTCTAAAAAGTTACTCTAATTATAAAATTATACAATAGGCACACAAAAAAGCTAATACTATCAGTAATACATAGTAAACATGTTTACTGGCACATTTATTTATGGTACAAAAATGCATTAAAAAAAAAAAAAATAAGTTGGTAATATTTTGCATTCTAGTATATGTACATTTAACAATAGCGATAAGGCAAAGGTACATTTTAGATGATATGTTGTTAACTTTTGTTATATAAACAACTGGTTAAGTAAAACAATTAAATGACATTTATGTCGAGGTGAGTGCTTGAGAATATGGGTTACACAGATGTTAAAGGATCGCATAATCACATAATTTGATACAAACCGAGATTGATTTATGATAAAGGAAGACTGAGTATAAGCAAAGGTTGTTAGGAATGTCATTGGTAGCTGGTGGCATTGGCCGTCTAAATACAGTAAAGCACAGAATCTAAATAAATAAATGCAAACATGAATTATTGACTATTAAATGAATAGCTGTTTACAGATTGCTATTGGTAAACTTAGATTATTGACTATTAAATAAATAGCTGTTTACAGACTGCTATTGGTAAATGGTGGCATTTACAGTATACAGCTGGAACATTTGCAGTTAGAAGCAGTATATTAATGAGAACTTTTTAACAAAAAAAGCTGTTGTAAAAAACAACTACGGCTTAAACTTGCTGAAAATAAAACAAATAAATTTGCTTGTATCTTTTAATAGTTGAAGCGAATCAGATGATAGGATTGTGTTAAGGGTAGCTTCCTGAAGGTTATGCCCTAAGAAACGTTCTCTTTCAGTTTTAAAGAAATCACATTGAAGCAGATAGTGATGTTCGGAGCCAACTTGACCAGAGTTACAAAGTCTACATGTTCTCTGATCAAAGGGTGTTCCGTCATATCGACCTGTCTCGACTGGGAACCAGTGATTAGCAGTTCTGAATTTAAAAAGGTAATTAGATTCATATTTTGTTAGTTTTGTAAGGTAGCCTTCAAATATTGGGGCTGTTTTAAAACTTGTATATATTTGTCCTTTATGACTTTGTTGTAGTTGAATGTGCCATTGAATTTTAAATTGTGTTAGTAATTCGGTTTTGACTTGACGATGTATATTGTTTTGGGTTATTTGGAATTGGTTGTTCCATAAATGACTTAGGTTTACTGAGGTAAGAATTTCATTTATTTTGTTAGCCCATTTAAAGTCTGAGTTTGGCAAGTTCATCATATATTTGTAAATTTGTAGTGATAATTTCTGGTCTTTGCCTATTAGAAGTCTATTCCAGTATGAGATCATTCGGCATTTGATGTTTAATGCTATGGGGTGTCGGCCAAGTTCGCCATATAAAAAAGCTATTGGTGTTGATTTTCGAGCATTGGTGATTTTTCTGAGAAAGTTGTTATGGACTTTTTCCAGTATGTCTATGTTTTCGTAGCCAAATATTTCAGAACCATAGGTTAAAATTGGTAGTACAGTGTGATCAAATAGTTTTAGAGTGAGGTCAATTGGTAGATTTGCGTTGTTGGCACGTGTGTATAGAAGATGCATTGCTTTGGTTGCTTGCTCAGCTATATGTTTTCTCGCATTAAGGAAAGACCCATTGCTGGATAGAGTTATACCGAGGTAGTGGTAACGATCTGTGATTTCTACAGGATTGTTGCCTAATTTAAAATTAAAATTTTGTAGTTGTCTTGCACCGAATACTACAATTTTTGTTTTGTTTAGATTTATCTTTAGATGCCAGTTGACACAATAGTTATGAAAGATGTCTAGACTGTTTTGAAAATCTGATTTAGAGTCTGATAGAATCACCGAGTCGTCAGCATAGAGTAGGACAAGAAGTTTAAGCCACAGAGAAAGAGTTAGGGGATCTGTTAGTTCTATGCCAACCGAGCCATTATAATGCATATGTGTTTGAAGGTCATTTAGGTACAAAGAAAAGAGTAACGGTGATAAATTTTCTCCTTGCCGGACACCAATTTCTGAGATGAAGGCTTCTGATAGGTTGCCGTTAGAAGAGATGCGTGATTTGATGTTGTGATACATATTTTGAATTAGTTGTAGGAATTTACCATTAATGTTGTGTTTAAGGAGTTTATTCCATAAGCCAATTCGCCAGACTTTATCAAATGCTTGAGAGAAATCGATGAAGGCACAGTATAGTTTCTGTTTTCTTTTTTTTATTATTTCGATTAGTGAGTGTAATGTAAAGATGTGGTCAGAGCATGAATACCCTTTTCTAAAACCAGCTTGATTTTCATCTAAACAATTATTTTCATTTAGAAATTTAGTTAATCTGTCATTTAGTAAGGATGTAAAGAGTTTACCTAAGCAGCTCAAAATAGTAATAGGTCTGTAGTTATTTGGGTCTTTTGGGTCACCTTTATTTTTGTATATGGGTATGATAATTCCATTTAGCCAGCTTTGTGGGATAAATCCAGTTTCCAAGACACAATTAAATAATTTACAATAGACTGGAATAAGGAGATGTTTAGTAGTCTTAATGAATTCATTTAAAATGTTATCAAATGGGCTTGGTGTTTTAGAGTTTTTGAGCTTTTGGATACATTTTTCAATTTCTTCGTTTAAAATTATGGCATTTAATGTGTTATTTGTGTTGTTCAGATCTTGGTGAATTATGTCATTGAAGCGATTATCAACTATTGTGTTGGTGTTAATTTCTTTGAAATGGTCATAAAATTCTTCTAGTGTTGGTGTTATGCTAACTTTAGTTTTTGGTTTTAGTTTATTTAGAAAAGACCAGTACAGTTTAGGGTTTTTATCTGTCATAGAGCGTAGTTTATTAGACATGTTTTGTTTGCTAGCATTGATATGAAAGTTCATTGTGCGTTTGTAGTGTTTACTGCAATTTGTCATTCTAAGTTTGTTGTCTGGGGTTTTGTTTTTAATGTAGTAATTTTTGGCAGCATGGTAATTCTTGCGTGCTTTAGAGCATTGGGGGCCAAACCAATGTTTTTTATTTTCATGAGATGTGTTATAATAATATTTATTGTTTTCAGGATATGTGCTGGTGTATGCTTGATTGAAGACTGATTGAAGTTCATCGGTGATGTGCTCTACTGTCTGATGGGAATGAGGGTATGTGTTCATTTGTGTTAAAATTTGTTCTACTTTGTTTAGGTTAATATTGTTGACAAATTGATCTGTTAATTCAGGCTTCCATTTACGTTTCTGGTTAGTGTTTGTTGGATTTTTGGTGGTTACGTTTGAGCATACTTGATGTGGGGTATTTATGGTCCAAGCAAGGGCATTGTGTCCATCTGAAAAGAGTGAATCTGTTTCAATTATATGGAAATCAGAGATATGGTAAAAGCACTCGGATGAGGCAATAACATAGTCGATGGTTGATTTATTTCTAAAAGTTAATTTGTCAGTGGCATTCTCTGGAGGGAGTCTTCCATTGAGGATGAAAATGTTGGTATTTTTACATAGGTCGATAAGGCGAAATCCGTGTGTGTTTGTGCAATGGTCTTTAGAGTTGCGATTTAGTGGAATTGATAATTTTTCGAGTGTTTTGTATTTGTCAAGTTGGCTCTGCATGTCATCATCAATATTAAAAATATCATTTAAATGGGGATCTGATATTGCATAATCTCTCATACTGCCAACTCTGCCATTAAAATCACCTGCAAGGAATACATATTCATTTTCATTACACTTTTGGGAGATTTCATTTTCAAAGACCATGAAATCATCTTCATTAAAAAATCTTGAGTTTTCCGGTGGGACATATACTGCTCCTAATATTAAATATTCTAATTAGGACTTAGTATCTTCTAATTAGGACTTACTATATCCTAATTAGGACTTAATAACTCATAATTAGGACTTACTATCCATAATTACGACATAGTAACTCCTAATTAGGACTTATTATATCCTAATTATGAGATCACGGAATACAAACATAATATAGACCGTGGCACTAGGACGCTTCCATACTATTTAAAGTAATCTATAAGTTTTTCCTCTTATAAATGAACGGTTCTGGTGATTACACACTCCAGACTTCTCCCGTTCAAGTCAGTTGTAGTACCAACAAATGCGACTAATAAGTCACTTTACAATTGTTGCAACCAAGAGAAAAAGGAAGTGTGCGTGTTTAATGAACAGCGGAGCGGGTATGTTTTTATCTTGATGGAAATATAAGCAAAGTGCTATTTTCAATGTATTTATGAAAACAGTTTTTGCAAAAGTGACGTCATTCTTTTTTACATTCTCATTAATTACGTTCACGTAACATTAGCCTGCTATGTAGATCCATAGCAAATTATTAGCAAAGTTACTGCTGATTAGATTACTCACGTGGGTTCATTGTAAAATCAGAAAACTAACATTGTAGGAGACGTGTCGTGGGAAAACCGGGCTTAATGCATGTGCTTAGTGTCGTCCCGGATTAGCTTGTGCAATCCGCACAGGATAATCCAGGACGGCACTTTTCGCCTACAGTGGATTTATATTTAAAAGAGTCTTCCTTGAAACAGAAAATATCATAAACGATGAAAGTGTCGTCCCGGATTAGCCTGCGCGGACGACACTTCTACGCACATGCATTAGGCCCGGTTTTTCCACGACACGCCTCAATTCGTTTATTCTAGTTGAACGACTTTCCTTGAAAAGGTAATTGAATCTGTGTGGCTGGTGAACAGAGATCCCACTTTCGAAAATAGAAAATCTGATATTGAGACAAATGAGGAAAACTAGCCATAATGCCAAGTTGGTAAATCAGCATTCTGTGACTGGTAGCTGGAAAATGAAGTATGCTAGTGGTGGTATTTAATTTTTCATTTCAGTTATATGTACTCTCAACAAAAGATATAACGCACCAAGTGGAAATTGTTGTATTTTCTTTATTATAAGAATTTCAGTTGCGCCATGGTAAACACGAATTTATTTTGTATTTTTCTAATATTTTGGTATAAACGCATGCATGTTGAACTCAAATAACCATAGCTGACATTTCAAGCTGAAATTCTTATAAATACAAGAAAATAAAATGTCCATTTATTTCCATTTGGTACGTTATAACTTCTGTTGAGTGTATATTAAAAAAAACTTTTTCATTGACTGTAATAAAATATGAACATCAAAATAAATTTTCTCGAACATTTTACTTTAAATTAAGGTACATGCGCTTGAAAATATTTTTTTAATTTCGGGTTTATAAATAACGCAGTAAATCTAAAATACAATGTACTCGTATGTCATATAAGCGTCTGTGCATTTATATGCTAAAATTAAGAAATAATTTTCGAATTAACGTTGTTTATCGGCCAAAAAGCACGATTTAAAGTTCTGATGCGTAGGAAATTAACAAGGAGGGATTAACAAGGAGGGCGTCAGCCCGAGTTGTTTAATAGCCACGCATCAAAACGGCAAAGAGTTGTTTATTGGCCGATAAACAACGACATTGGGATAATTATTTCGATTCTTACATGATTTGATGTATATTTATTGTAATTGGAACTACTTTTTACTATGCTCCGCTCAGAATCGGAACTTCTTTTTGCGTAGTTTATGGATACAACGATAATTGTGTTCTTTGTCTTAAGAAAAATTAGTGAGTATCATGTTAGAATGGTAAATAGTACTTGAAGGGAAGCAACTCGTTCCACACATTACACGTACGACAACCCAACATTTCGCGTTACAGCCTGATTACGTACTATAGATGATTTTCCAATAGCCTCTGTTTGTTTTCATCGGGTATGTAAACACGTTGGAAAGGGTAATCGATAACGCCTTGAGATCGATACTCGATCGGTTTTAAGCTGAGCCGAATACCTACGGATCGCTATTGACTTAAAATAAACACATTGCAAATCGGATATACACAGGTATGTTATGTTTTTGCGTTGTAATCGAATGTATGATTGAACATGTTTATTAAGACCAGAAAATGTACTAGCCGAATAATGTAATATCATAATGAATGTGTTCATATTTTATGAACATTAACATTGCTTCTATTAGGAAATACAAACTGTATGGACAAAAGTCGATCATCAATACGTCGTTATTCGCACATCGAACTATGCACAGGTAGCATAGACTCTAAAAGCCGCGTAATTATTTTGAATTGTTTATGCATATAAATTTTTCAGTTACAACACTTATCTTCTGTAAGAAATAATACCGGTACCAAAATCATGTATTTACACAAACCAGGTTCTGTTCATGAATGATGCATTACTTCATTTCGCGGTCTTCTAGACGAAAGTGGACATTCACACGTTTTAAGCCACATGATACGGCTTTTGGAAAAGATCCCATAATTTTAATCAATTTAAATAAAAGTATCTTATGCTGCACATATTTCTATAGTTCCATGTTCAAGTTAATAAAAATAAAAGTATCTTATGCAGCACATATTCATATAGCTCCGTGTTCTAGTTAATAAAAATAAAAGTATCTTATGCAGCACATATTCATATAGCTCCGTGTTCTAGTTAATAAAAATAAAAGTATCGTATGCAGCACATATTGCTATAGTTCCATGTTCTAGTTAATGAAAATAAAAGTATCTTATGCAGCACATATTGCTATAGTTTCATGTTCTAGTTAATGAAAATAAAAATATCTTATGCAGCACATATTGCTATAGTTCCATGTTCTAGTTAATGAAAATAAACATATCTTATGCAGCACATATTGCTATAGTTCCATGTTCTAGTTAATGAAAATAAAAGTATCTTATGCAGCACATATTGCTATAGTTCCATGTTCTAGTTAATGAAAATAAAAGTATCTTATGCAGCACATATTGCTATAGTTCCATGTTATAGTTAATGAAAATAAAAATATCTTATGCAGCACATATTGCTATAGTTCCATGTTCTAGTTAATGAAAATAAAAGTATCTTATGCAGCACATATTGCTATAGTTCCATGTTCTAGTTAATAAAAATAAAAGTATCTTACGCAGCACATATTCATATAGCTCCGTGTTCTAGTTAATAAAAATAAAAGTATCTTATGCAGCACATATTCATATAGCTCCGTGTTCTAGTTAATAAAAATAAAAGTATCTTATGCAGCACATATTGCTATAGTTCCATGTTCTAGTTAATGAAAATACAAGTATCTTACGTATTGCTATAGTTCCATGTTCTAGTTAATGAAAATAAAAGTATCTTATGCAGCACATATTGCTATAGTTCCATGTTCTGGTTAATACAAATAAAAATATCTTATGCAGCACATATTCATATAGTTCCGTGTTCTATTTAATGAAAATAAAAGTATCTTAGGCTGCACATATTGCTATAGTTCCATGTTCTAGTTAATAAAAATAAAAGTATCTTATGCAGCACATATTCATATAGTTCCGTGTTCTAGTTAATAAAATAGTGCCATAGAACAATTACTGAAGCCTATTTAAAATACTTAGGCCTACATAATGTACTAGTATTGACCATTTTATTTTAATTCAGGTAGAATGGTCAAAAAGGTTGCCATAGTAACGGGTGCTAACCGTGGAATTGGATACCAGGTCGCTAAGCAACTTCTGCAGCAATTCCCGGGTGACGTCATAGTAACCGGAAAAGACACGGCTAAGGGTCAACGCGCATGCGCTCAGCTTACCAAAGAAGGACTGAAGCCGATATGGCACGAACTTGATGTCACACAGTCGGCGAGCATTCGGATGTTCTTGGACTTCATCAATGAAACTTATAAAGGTGTAGATGTACTAGTCAGTAATGCTGGAACAATATTCCCCAAAGACTCACCATTGTCTATGTATAGGCAATCCGAGCTGACTGTCAATACAAACTTTAAAGGCACAATGAGTCTGTTAAGATATTTTCTACCCCTTTTACGTCCTCACTCGCGAGTCGTTGTAGTTTCTAGCGAACTGGGAGTGCTTAAAAGTCTCGGCCCGAAAGTGCGAAATGAAATCAACCTCGACAAAGTAACAATGTACGAACTGGATAAACTCTCTGACAAGTACCTGAACGCTGTCAAGGCGAAGGTCTGGTCAGAACACGGGTGGCCGGACCGCATCCTGGAGGCCGTCAGCATTCTGCAGAACGCGCTCGTGCACGCGGTCGCGCGAGAACTCCGGGGTGACGCCCGGCGGAACATTCTCGTGAACGCCGGATGTCCGGGCTGGACGCGCACGGAGAGCATGTCCACCTACCTGGATGCCTCGGGATGTCTTGGCGGCGTTCCCGCGCGCGAACCGGAAGAAGCGGCTCGTGACATTACGTGGTTGGCACTGTTGCCGTGTGGGGCAACATCACCTAACGGGAACATTGTCTTCAGGCGCGAGATCATAAAACATGATTAGGACGTGGCTAATGTTAAGTCTTGTTTTTGTTTTTGTAGTCCTTGTACAAAATGTAAGTCGTTTTTAATCTTATTTTTGTTATGCAGTTAAAATTGTTCATTATTTTAAATTAAATATCAAAAATATCCTTCGTGAATAACCGTTGATAGTTTGCATTTAACCAGAATACAATTAATTGAAACCTACAATTGTTTCGTCTTTTTATTGCCAAATATGTATACAATAATCTTAATGTCTCGTCCAATACTTAGTCCGAGTTTGGGTTGAAAGGGACTTACTGGGTATTCCCGGTGTTAAAACTGTTCAAACCCACGACCTCCGGATCAAAAATATGTGACGCTTATCACTAGGCTAAAAAAGGATTGCATACATAGGCGTGTGTTTTAGCGCTATCTAAGTGATACATATGTGTCTAAAAATAATATCAACAAAAAGCTCTACCATCGCTTTATATTTTTTGCCATCATACGTTCAGTTGATGTTTATTTTAAAAGTAATTTTCGATTTATCGTTGTAATCGGCTAATAAACAACGATTTGGAGTTCTGATGCGTATGAATTAAACCACAAGGGTATTAGCTCAACAGAACGACAAATCGGTGGTTTTAGCCGATAAACAAGGATAATGAGAACATTATTTCAAATTTAACATGACCTGACAACATTTGCATCAGTTACATTGCGAACAATATTTTACAATTTCTTCGGGTTGTTTATTGGTAGTTTAACAACGGTGAATTTTGTTTTTTCGCCTGTCTATAGAAAACTCTGCGCGTGTCATGATAGAACAAAAAATCACGCATGTTTTCGAATATATTTCCGTGTCAGGAGTGTTATTCGCCCCTTTGTATAAACTTTATAAATTGAAGCTCGTCGCGGAAAAACCGGGCTTAATGCATTTGCGTAAAGTGTCGTTCCGGATTAGCCTGTGCAGTCCGCACAGACTATTCCATGATTACACTTTCCGCTTTTATGGTATTTTCTGGTTCAAGGAAGTCTCTTCTAAATATTATTCCACTATAGGCGGAAAGTGCCGTCCCGGATTAGCCTGTGCAGACTGCACAGGCTAATCCGGGACGACACTTAACGCACATGCATTAAGACTGGTTTTCCCACGACTATCTCTAATGTAATTTTATTTTAGAATTCAGTGACAAACATTTTGGAAATTGCCAATTTACCGATCTGTGAATAGAACCCTTTAATTTATGAGACAAAATTTTATATGCCTTTTGTGCATGACTTAATGAAACAATTAAAAATCAATCAGACGCCATTCAGGCATAGCTCCGACAACTTTAACAGGTATTGTAACTGTTGATATAGCTACATTAAAGTTTATTCGATTACCGATTCACCGTATTTCCAAAATAACTTATCTATCACTTCAACTTTAGGATCACCTCTTTCATGTTTTTATCGATTTTAGAGACACCGATTTCGTTTTCGATCTGTACATGGAGAAAATATATGACTTTTTAGTGATAACATCCGCGGCGGATGATTTTTCTCACGACCTGTAGGTCCCGTCGCCTTTGAAGTCGATAGGGTCCTTAGAAAGGGACTTTGAAAACAGGTCTTGTGTAAATAAACGGAGCGCTGTAAAAATCGTTTTCCCGTGTTCAACAATTATCGGATTTTGTCGTTGTCTGTTTTTTTCCCACCGTGTTCTTAAAATGGGAAAATGAATATTTCAACTTGCCTAATTTCCAGCAAATGATGTGCATGTGTTAAAGTTGCAGTCCAGAAGTATGTTAATAAAATAAAACTTTGCAGAAATCGCTTTTAATGGACATCTTACCAATCAAAATGCACAAAAAAAACGCATTGAAATCGTTAATATAATTACGTTTCGGTAACTTCTTATCGTATAGTTTCTGTATGCGATAGCTGGTGATGCCTCTGGAGTAAATTAGCATGTACATTATTGTCTGTTCCGTTCGTACCAAGCGTTTTCGAACATCGTTTTCGAACATCGGCGTTATAAAATGCCTTTCGTAAATAATAAACAGTTTTCAGCCAAATAAATGCCATTAACGTTCATTAGAACTATTGCCAAATTACGATGTATAGAATTATATTCTATGGACTGTTACTTTTAAAAATACATTCGTTCACTTTCCTTATCTCGGTTTGTGCTGTGTCTTCAGTTTATATTGCAAGCACTGTACGTAGGACCATATATTTCACAAATCATATTTTTCACATCTGTGAAAAATAGGATCTCGTTTTTCACAAGTGTGAAAATTGAGATCTTATTCTATTCATATCACAGTTTTATTCTTCACATTTTCTGTGAAGTTTGTGATCTCATTCAGTTTTTGATATGCAATGAATTTGAATGAAATCATATTCTTCTCCTTCTTCACACTTAAAATGTGACTATTTAGATCCGTTTTTCACTGTTGTGCGAAAAATATGATTTGTGAAAAATATTATCCTACAAAGCACGGACCAATTTTTCGTGAAAATTGTATGAAAGTACAGGAGTTTCACTAAACAACTGATTAACATATGATTACGGTAATTGTTTCAAACGAAATTTTAATTCCATCAAAAGTTAAAAAATTTAGGTCCTGACAAATATGCACGTCAGTTTTGTGTGCACATAAAGTGATTTCAAGCATTATTTACAGTATAAAAATTGATTCTCAGTTCTTCTCACCAGGAATTTAATCATACATTTCTAGAAACATGTTCAAATTTTATTTAAAACATATTTTTATATTACTGCAACTTTCTCAAGATAAGTTAAGACATCTCAGAAAGGTCACTATTTTTTCGGCGTAGCTGTTTAACCCAACTTTTGACCTTCCTGAATATCCAATCAAACGTATGCCATTCGGATCTAGTCTTAGTTACATTGTTTTGAATATTTATGCTGGAAGTTTTATTTACATTCATTATTTGCAAAATTACCACAGATGCCAAATATCGTTTTTAAAGATATTTCTTGTTTAATCATTCTTTTGCTTAAAAGTTCGAAAGTTGCCGTCAAAAAGAATCCAGGAATGTGGAATGTTTTCCCTAATAATGACCAACAATAATCTGACCCCCTGACTATATCTTCAAATAGTGACAAATGTGTGAGATAAAACCATGTTCTATGTAAATGATCCAATATTCCAATTTTTATGTATGATACTTCTCTCGTGAACGTTACATTTGTTGGCCCAAAACATATTTAGCGGTTATAAGTAAATAAATTAATGAAAGTGGCATCATATGTTATTAGAAGTTATCAACGACAAAAATAGCCGACACATATAACGTATAAATATGCTTTCAAAGTTTATTTATAAAAAATATTAATGTATACATAAAACATACAAACAATGGAATGATCATGAAATGAGCATTATTTATAAGGTATAATGCGTTTTCCATCGAACTGGTTTATGGTGAAATTTCAGTCAAACTGAATAATATATCTGATGACATGATACGATTGTACAATATATTCTAGTATGGGTAGTGAGGGTGGGCAGTTTCACAATAGTGAAAAGTCATCATAATTTCATAATATTTGTCCATGTTTAACTGTAAAACAGATTGATCTTCAAGGCTGACCGTAGATGAGTTGTGAGGAAAGTATTTCGTTGTAATGCCTGAAAAACAAAGAGAAACATGTGTTCAAAAACAAATGTCATCGTGCGTGTCAAATAAATACACATGCAAAAATAATGGCATGGTAAAGGTACGTGCAAAAATGAAATCGTAAATAATAAGTCAAACTGTTTTGTTTTCCTTTAACCATAATAAATATGTTTCCTTGAGTCACGTATATTTGAGGTGTGTCGTGGGAAAACCGGTCTTACTGCGTGTGCATAAAGTATCGTCAGCCTATACGCATATTTTGCATTAAGCCCGGACTTCCCACGACATGCCTCATTTAATGTTAATATGGTGGACTTTTGTACGTTTTCTTTTACGCAGTAAATGTTTCGTTCTAAATTTCTGTGTTACATCAAATCGTACATTTTTTAGAAATTAAAATTCATACGACTGCCAAACACTTGTAATTTTCAAAGCTCCTCACCTTAGAGAAACAAAGGTTGTAGCTATTTGTTGTAGTGCCTCTTATATTCGGTGGGTGGGTGGTTGTTGATACCAGTTGTCATAGAAACGCCGGAATGCGACGCAAGGAATGAGGTTATCACAGATATGCTTTATGACCATGTAACTTCCCTCTGAAATTGAAAATATCAATAATGATTTACTTTTTTACAGAATATTTACTTCAACATTTTTGTTAATAATCATGGAAATAAGCAACACTGGTTCAGAGGCATCTGTCTTTCGAAATTCTGATCAGGTCAGATTAAAAAATTTAAAACTTAATAAAATTTCTGCATCTAAGATGTGACTTGGCTATTTTTTTACAAAAGAAAAAAAAAGATGTCTTGGCTCAGGTGTTTAACAAAAAGTTATAAATCTCGCTTTTCTTATTAAACTTTTTTAAAAATAAATATGTTGGTACACAAGCGCATGTATGTACGTAGAAAGATGTAAAAATGTATCCTAAAATGACGAAAACGATGATGTAGTTGATATTAAAAAAAGATTTTTAAAACCTAAATGGTTTTCCTTTCTTACCTAAACGAATTTCGCCGGCCGCTTGACTCGAGGCTGTGTTATGAAGGAGGGCAATTTTCGCTGCTTCTCAAAGTCTGACGTAGCGGGGACGGGTCGACGTTGGAAGAAATCCACCGGGATGAAACTGTGCACAAAATCCTTCAAGTCTAACTCGTTCCCTTCATAGCTGTTGGACTCTGAAATGTGAAAACAAGCTAATGTTATTAACCGATTTATGAAAAAATGCATGATTATCTTAAAAGTAAGTTTCACTTCGCACTTTCAAAAGATAATTTATCATTTGAGAATATGTTTATCTTAAAAGTTAGTTTTACTGGACACACTTTCAAAAGATCATTTTTTATCATTTCGGAATATGTTTATTGTAAAAGAAAGTTTTAGTTTGCACTTTTAAAAAGATAATTCTATCATTTTGGAATATGTAACTTGTTTTACTTCAATACAAGTTTTACATAATTTTATCATTTCGGAACATGCTTGTCTATTTATGCTCTTTCATCATTCCGGAATATTATTGTCTCGCTGTAATACAGAAACATACGGTAATGAATCGGTTCCAAGTGCATTGGTCGGTTATTGCGAATCGTGTCCAAATAAAATGCGTGCATGAATGCAGTACTTAAATAAAGGCGATTACGCTATAAAAGGTTGTTCCCATCTTTGCACTCAAACCTGTTTTTGCTAATAATATGCGTAGTTACATTTCGATAATTAATGCACAATCAATATTTAGTTTCGATTCATCCTAAATGCGAACTTCGTTGCAAGAAAACAAGCCCTAACAAATCGCGTTTGAATAAAAACCCATAGCCTCGATCGGTGCACGGTCGATTTTTCTATAATTGGAAAGGACACCGTTAACTTATCATAATTAGTTTCAATAGCATCGTTTTCAGGAGACTCGTCAGTGCAACCATAATTATCGGTATTGACTTTCTGCCAATTATTCCGCGACATATGGCAGCGATGGTGGCGCGCGCGCTTCTGGCGCGTGCCACGCTTTGCGCATGCGCGGATGCTTGCGGTCGTTACAAATGCTAATATTATTTCAATCGAACATCGTTACCTAAGCATTATCACCGTTTTTAAAGATTTATTACGCTGTTAAAAGTATTTGATGAATTCTGGAGTACAGGTAATTCGCGTATTTCTGCACGTCTTGGCAAGAGAAAAGTAGTTTCCGATGTGAGGTAGCGTAAAATGTAGTAATTTAACCATGGACATATGGCTGAAGAGGATTTCATTAAATTGTTACAACAACTGGCAAAATGGCTAGATTTAATAATAGACAGACTATGGCGGTCATATGGCCCCTATCCTTTTAAAGCAGTCTTACAGCTTGCGCGACCAGTGTTCACCCAGATTGAGGGCATATGGCAAATAACTCTCTGTTAAATTAGAGGGCGGAAGATAGCGCTGAGAGAATAATCTCCTGTAATACTAAAGTGAAAGGCTTTCAAACATTTTATTTCAAGTGTTAGTCCTACAAATGGTTACAAACATGTGGTCAACGTTCAGCTATAGTGGAATACGTTTATGTTTAGTAACTATATCAACTTTTATGAACATTTATCATCATCGTCATAATCACCACCACCACCACTACCACCACCACCATCATCATCATCAACAACATCATCATCAAAACAACACCATAATCATCATCGTCGTCATCATCGTTATAACTTATTAATTAACATTATTATGTCACCATCATCGTCAACACCACCATATCATCACCAGCAGCAACAACAGCAGAATCTACGAAAAGAAACGGGTATTACCTGGATGACCTAGTCGGGATGCCAGCGCTCTGTGAAGTTCGTCTATGTAACGGACAGCTTGCTCTATCACTTCAACCTGAAATAAAACAAATATCGATAGAAAAAAGTTACATGTATACAAAGGACACGGTTGTAAGGTCCTAGCCAATAGATTTCAAAAGTCCAAAGAATGGGACAGGGTGCTGTTTTCATAATTTTAACAACCTTTCTTAAGAGGTAAAGTCAGGTAAGAAACGAGCTTGGTACAATAGTACAGTCTAAGGAGTATACCAGCCTCGTTAATATATGTAAAATGTATTGGTTAAGTAACTTAAAATGACAGTATACGCAAGTTTATAGCACTGTAGGACCATATTTTCCACAAATATTTTTAACAGGTGTGAACATTGAGATCTTATTCTTCACATATCAAAGTCTTATTGCTCACATTTTCTTTAAAGTTTGTGATCGCATCCAGTTTTGATATGCCACGAAGTCTGAGTCATTTTCTTCTGTGATCCTCACACATATACCGTTTTGGCCAATCACATTCTTCACACTTACAAATGTGAAAAATGAGATCACATTCTTCACAGGCGTGTGAAAAATATGATTTGTGAAAAATTATGATCCTGCATGGCGCCAATGGCAGGACGACATGAAGGGGAGTAGTGTCTGTAACAGTTACTTGCTGGGTATAAGCATCAATAGGAATGTGGATTTTAGCATAGCTTATAGCTTACTTTGGTTTTGTATAGCAAATAGAGTGCATCAATCAATCTTTATTACGTAGTACTGTGGATAGTGTATTGACAATGTAAAATGTAAGCAAACGAATGCGAGTCAGTGAAGTCTGAAAACAAATCGATAGAAAATCTATGCTGATAGGAATTCATTATTACGCAAAATATATATTTTTCCAATTATTGAAATTTATCCAGATATTTAGTGAACGCCATTTTTGAGTCTGTTCCAGAAATATCAGGCTCAAGTTCATCTTGAACCTGAAAATCAGGCTCAACTTGTTTTGTGAGCACGGGGCCAGAAGCTCATAAAGAACCCAGCTGTCAAGGGTTTGATGATTATTGTAAGGACAATAGACATTGTGTCAATGAAACACATTGATGGCACCCATACTGCGTGTAAATACAACATAACATGTATGTAATAAGCCATAAAACCGTATGTGGTTAATTGTATCGGCGCTGACAAGTCACATATGGACAATTGCGCGCCAATTTTTCCGTTTTCTCGTCTGTGACGACAGCAGTTGTTATTTGTCATGGGCGATAGTGTGTCAAACGCCGCATTTAGTGTAACGGAATACAGCTGCGTTTAGCCATACAAAACTGTGATTTATTGACTCGAAATATGAAAGCATTTCACTGCATTTCACTAGCGGCGTGGCGCATTTAGTGCATACTTGATGTATCAAGTGAATGTGTTCAGAAAAAAATACTGTCAATCAAAAAGTGGGATCTCTTCTGCTTAGCCTTCGGAACTGTGGATGGAAGATATCGTTCGATAAAATTTATGCCGATGAAAACAATGGCCAATTTTAACCAAACTTTCGTCGTTATTCGCGGCACATTCTGCGTAAATCATGAATAAATCGTAAATCAGCGTAAAGAAAGAATCATTCTGACGTCTTGTGACTTGTGTTAATAAATACATGACAGTTGAACAAAAGCTGATAAAAGCGGATTCCGTTTTGTGACTAAACACGATAATTAACGGAAAAAAAAGCAACACATGGGGAAAAAGAAAATCCTGTATTTATTACGTTTTGTCTTCAAGAGTATTTGTAATTCTAGTATGTAAAATCCTTACCAGAAAAGTGAAACTCTGGTGTCTGCAGTTAGTACAGACCTACCAAGTAACTCTATACCATTAGAGGCTCAATTAATGTGATACGACGTGAAAAATGGTAAACCTCGGAGCAGGATGTAACAATCGCTTTGAGTCTCAATTACATGACTGCATGCGACATCTGTTGCCTAAAACTTTCTTTTCACATAACATTCAACATAACCGCGCCGTCTTGAGACTTTAACCATTCTGGCGATGACTCATTCTTAATACCGATCTACTTTTTCAACCACTATTTAAACGCTTTCACCGTCTGAACAATGCCTGCCCTCTCTAACTCTATTTGATCCGAAGGAATGAATCTCCGAAATCAATAACCCAGAAACTAATTTTCGCCCGCAAAAACTAAGGAAAGAATTCTGAATTTCTCCACCGCATTTCACTATCACAAGAATGCCATTGTACCGCGAAAAGATATTTGAACCCGAGGGGGAACAATGTCACCTCCACTGTAATTCACTCCTATTCGATTCTGCTTCGTCATTAACTATTTGAAAAGCTATACTATTGTGTTACGAGGTTTAAAGTTAACATTATGCACAGAGAAACTTTGCCTCGGAGGGCTTTAATTAAATCTGTTCGGAATTTTGCAATTTCACAGTAGTTGCAGCTTTACAAGAATACATTTGTTCCACTCAATGAGAAAGCTTTCTAATAAATTGTGTGTTCCATTAGTCGTTTGACATTTCTTTTATTTCAGCGAAACTATTTACGCTTCAAAGAAACGCTGGCGTCGCGGATTTAATTCAAAATACGTTGGATCTATCTTGCATTGCACTGTTTCATATCAATACATTGTAGGCAAGTTAATAATCCACGCCTCAGTAAAATCAGTCAAGTGCATTTAAATAACACTGTCGAAATGCAGTTAGACCAATAATAATATTGCGATAACGACTAGCTTACTATCGACATTGCTGTAAAGCTGTAAAACCAATCGGTTGCAAAGTCACTGCAAAGGCCACAGGCATTTTCATCAGTTTTTCACACCACCTCCACTATTATGTTACCACGACCACGATTGACACTAAGGCAAAAATGGTCCAGTTTTTCAATTTTGCAAGAATACTCGTACGTGTCACTTAAAACAAAAAGTAAATTGCATAAAAGTTTGAAATTATGCATAATTTTCAAATATATGAAATTTCAGTAGCAATCGGCTATTACGGGTAGTGATAGCGCTAACAAAACTTTAAAGTTTTAGACTGACACACAGGCGGACGGTCGGACCTATGGACAGACATTATGTCCCATACAGACGGACAGGTTAATTTACTTCCACTTGTACAATGTAGATTCTACATAGTCAACAGCACATGATTTTAGCAAGTTCTGTTTGCGTCAACGTTCAAGTACATTCAACCGTAGTTAAGTACACAATGTAAATTCACAATAAGTCACTATCAACATTGGCATAGGGCTAAATTCATTACTTTGATGAGCGCATTTACAAATTGTACTTTCATAATTAATTAATCACTGAGAAAATCGACATATGGTTAACTTTATTACTTTGAAGAGCTCATTTGCGTGAGGATGAACTAACATATTCAAACAAGATAACTAACATTCCTATATTGTATTATATAAACCTTTGAAATCTTTCGTTGCTTAGCAATGGCGGGCACCATGTCTCTGAGCTTCCCATACTCCTTGTCGCGTATGCGTTTGAGATGCTTCTTCATGTGTTGCCTAGCAACGATCTGCGTCGAGGACTTGCACTTGTTGACAGACACTAACTTCGTCATCTGAAAATAATTTCATTTATATACTGTATGTATAAAATATTACGCATATGTACAATTTAGTATATAGATCTAGATGCACCACATAAATGTTGACTGCTTTAGCAGAAAGTATGTGTTAAACATTAAATAAATTAAATCCTATGGCTAGAACAATTTGTGGTGAACAAAAGGCTATTTGTGATTTTATAAAAAAAGATACACTAATACCATATGAATACCATGAATAAATTAGACAATATTTATATAACTTTAATCGGAAAACTAAATAAACACATTCAACAAAGGAAAATAAAGTGATGCAAATTCAAATCATTTCCTACCTCTTTCATTATGAATTCCAGTGAAAATCACGATTTATAACTATCCAGATGTTAACAGTTCATGTCGCTCTCTAATTCAACATGTAACTGATTTCTCACCAGCGATTCGCTCCTAAATATAGTCTGCTTTCGGTTTCGACTCTTCCGCCACTTTGCAACATATGTTGAGAGAAAAAGTAGTTCCCAATAATTTTAAATAACACATGTTACTTTTGATAGGATTGTTAAATAAAGAAATATCAACTTCAAACTTATGTATTGTTTTCTGTTTATTTTAATAAGTACGTTTAGAAATTTAATGAATTTGTCTTTATTAACTTTATTAACGAAATATTGAAGCGAGGACTACTTTTAACGGGACTTAGGATATGACAGAGCGTGACATGTTTACAATTTATTGATAATGTGACAATTCATGCACCGCGGGGAAGATTTAATAATAAAGGTCGGCGAGAAAAGAATGAACGCTGGGGTACAATAGAAGTCAATAAAGTTGCCAGGCAGTGCCATATAGCGACTTGGTCAAGAAATGGCATTTGACACGGCTTTGATAAGCTGGCCAGGGCAGCAGCTGTCAGACACGGGGTAAAATAAAATAAAATAAAAGTAAAATACAAATTGTGTTGCCAGTTTGCATTTTCGAACATCGAGCATACATAACATTATTGAAATACCGTATGCATATTTAATATCAGTCTCAATTTTCGCTAAATGCCCTTAAAAGCTTCTAATTGAGGTCACGGACAAAGCCACATACGGGTCATTAACCTAAGTACAGACGATATAGGTGGTGACACTTAATGCGCTAGTGTCAATGCATTATAAATAGCGCATTGAACAGCGTACTTTTAATAGAATCCCGTTAAACGAAAATCTTACTGTTATTAAATTCGTATCGTGTTGACGCTTTTGACAAGTTTTATTTAAGGGTGCACGGATAATTCCCACGTTAAAAGCCGGAAGAATTTGAGGCGACAGGTTGCTTACATGTACAGGCATACATACGTCGTACATACCGAAATATTTGTCTATTTTCCCATGACATTTCGGGGGTAACAGATGGCGCGTGGTGTAAAACTCGTCTGCATTGTGATCCGAATTTTGCTCACGCCCATTTTGGCGGTTCGCCGGTCATCGCTTGCGTACTGAACTTGTATCTCCTAGTTAAAATATTTGCTTGGAGAATTACCGTCATTACAATGTCACAGAAACATATTATTTATGTTTCTGTCGTGAAATGCAAATATATTTTAAATAAAAAATCTTTAAACCCAAATTTTGGCTGTTATGGTAATATTCGTACTTTAGTTATATCGCCTAATTAGATCTACACGAAAATTAAACTGAATCTGTAAACGTCGCATTTTTAATTCATGATTCAAAGTAATTCACTTTGTTTAAACATAATAAAACTAAAATTGCATTTTCATGCGAGTTAAATAGATTTGACACCACTGGCTAAATCGTACATCCTTCAACTATTCAGCAGTTTTATTAAAACAATATATTCAAATGAGCTTCTGGATTTTTTCTCAAGTATTATTTTAGTAGTCCAATTAAAAAAAAACAATTGTTCCGCTTTATTAATAATTTTGTGTTTTGTCTGAATAATATTCATATATGCAGGTATAATTTTGACACTAATTAACTGATATAAAAACATAGATATTACGTCGTTGATTGTATTGCAGTCAATTTAGTTGAGTAGGTGTTTTTTGTTGTTGTTGCCGTCTATGACAATGTGAGAAAGGATGATGATGGTGATGCTGAGGGTGACGGTGATGGAGATGATGATGATAATGATGATGATGATGATGACGATGATGATGATGATGATTTTGTTGTTGTTGTTTTTATGTTATTATTGTTGTTGTTTTTGTTGATGATGATTATGATGTCGTTGTTGTTGCTGTTGTCGCTGTCGTTGACGTTGTTGTTTTCGTTACTATTGTTTTGATGATGATGATGATGATGATGATGGAAATGGTGGTGATAGTGATGAAGATGAAGGTGAAGAAGAAAAAGAAGAAGATGATGAATATAGTTTGTTTAAACGAGATACTTTCAATCAAGAATTTTAATTTTATCTGCTGATGATCAATTTAAAACCCATAATGCACTCCTGATTAATATCTTCAAAATAAATGGAACGCTTAAAGACGCGATGCCTCTTCAGCGACACGGAACCTCTGTATAATAATCGATCATCATAATAGTCCATAACTTGCTCTCTATTCGCTTGACAAGACAATTTTCAAATAACGTATCCGCCAGATTTCATAATTCCCATATCAATAATGTAGAGACCCCCTTCCCGCATCATAGAGGCACGTGAGGTTAAAAGGGAATCCAGTGCCGTGCTCTTTACCGCACGTGGTTGTCACGTGCAGCCCCTATTTAAGGAACATGCACCCCGTTTATTGCTCGTCGCTGTGATATATGGGTTTTGATGATAGTATTGCTAGGCTGAAATCAGGCGATATTGGTTAGAAACTCACTGGAAATGAACCGCTTGGTATTTTGAGAATTATCGCAACGTTGTTCGTTATCGACTCAAGTTTCATTTACTCTTCTATTCCATTTTCGTTGCACTTCACATTTTCACTGATGTCGATGCATCAATTCCAATTTCAAACAACAACAGCTTCATCAACGGCAACAACATTAAAAACAACAGCAGCAATAGTAGGCAGCATCGTTGCTGTTTCATCGTAAACAGCAACAACAAACAGACTATAAATGTATAAAATGTAAATCTAAACAATGTCAATAATGTAAAAATATGCTGAATGATGATGAAGATAATGATGATATTGATTATGATAATGACAATAATGGAGATTGTGAAGATCAGGAAAGGACGACAATTGTGTCTATGAATATAAATAATAAAATAGAATTAAGAAAGAGAAGAAAAATATGAGGAAGAAGAAGAGGAGAAGAAGAAGAATAAGAGAGGAAAAATGCAGACGAAGACGAGGAAGAAAGAGAGAAGATAGAGAAAGAAGATGAACAAGAGAAGAATAAAAAGTAGGAAAGAAGAAGGAGATGAAGAATGTAAGACGCCAGGATGTTAGAAGAAATAGATAAGCAGAAAAGAAGAAGAAGAAGAAGGGAATAACAACAGAAGATGACGATGCCGAAGCCGATGATGATAAAGATTCTAATAAAAAAGTATAAGTATGCGCATAAGAAAAATTGGGAGTAAATAACATAGTTCAACAGGGCGACACTAACGGACAATAAGTAGCAAACAGCCAAACAATGGTGGTACACTTTTAAAGACGATTTCTACAGTTTTTTCCCTTCCCTGAAAATTTGTCATTTTTACATATTTGGCAGATTCTTCAATGCTTATACAATGAAACCATAAAAAAATGGGTTTCACCGCATTATATTTTTGGGAAAATGCATGTAAATGACCTTCCCGTGAATGCATTTTAGGAAATTTTGATGCTGTTTTTGTTTTAGCAAACAATAGTATTGACCATTGATTGGTAAAAAATAACGACATCCTATTGGTTGAAATGGGTTATTGTAAGAAAGCAATCCGTTACTTAGTGCAAAAATAATATTAAATTTGCCAAAAAATGCTTTTCATCATTTTTTAACGAAAACATTTTACATTTTGTAATCATATAAAAGTTTGGTTATGACTATAGAAACAAATATGTTCCGTGAAAATTCCAGAATTTTCGATATTTATTACATAGTTATATTCTTAACAAACTGCAAAAAAGTAAACAGGGGGTCACCGTGCATGTTTTCTAGAAAAAATAATTATGTAGTTTACATGTGCGTATTGGACATTTTGCTGTAAAAAAACAGGATGGAATGAAAGTAATAATTTCTAACAATCCACTTATAAAAGTAAATAAACAGCAGTTGATTAGGACTATGAACAAAACGGTATTACAGCCAAAACACTTTCACAATAATCGCAAGCATGCACACAGCTATATGCGAGTCGAATGTTCAGTCAGCGTGTTCCTACTGTCGAGGAAATCAAATCGAGTCACAAGTCACTCCTACTATGATCATGGCAATTATTGTGAATATATTTCATTCTAGTAGGTAATTGCAGTGTACACAATATTTAATAAATATTCTTATCTGTCAACACACTGCCCATTATGAAGATTTAAATCAATTCCACTGATGCGCGAAAAGATGCGCAGAAAAAACTACCGAAATCGTCTTGAAGTACTAGTACATGTCATGACCTGAGGCAGTCTATCTTACAGTATATGATAATAATCTATATCACATTTCATTATGTATGGCTTTTCAAATATTTAATTTTAACAAAATTATTTTCCCACGACTCTATTAATCCATGTACGGTTACATTTCATAAGATGCGTTGACATAAAAGGAAATAGATACCCAATATACGGTAGATGTCAAGTCAAATATAGCTAGGGATATAAATTAAACGCGGCGGCACATTTCCGTGACACTGGCTTGTTTGAATCAATTAGTTAAGTAACAGCAGGTGCAACGATTAAACACGAATTTACCTGCGTATACTTGAACAATTTCTGTAAAAATAATTAAACCCGCGCTGAACAGATTTTCGTACTGCATCTATTAATATTTTCTCCCAGGTGGCGGGAGTGGGGTGGGGGGGGGGGGGGGTCGACGGCGGGCTGACCCAGAGGAATTGGCCTAGTTTAATTTTTGGGGTTTAATGCCCCACCCTAGAGCCAAGCATTTTGTCTAAATCCCCACAGTGGGAAATGCTTGGTGTATCAAATGGCCCAGGGGCCCAATATTTACGGGATCTAAAATCCTACCAAAGTCAATTCCCGGACCAGGAATCATTCAGCGTGTCAAATTATCGCCTGTCGGGAATCGCTTTCAGTCTAAAGTCCTGTATATGCCCGTCCCCGCCCCCCCCCCCCACCCCCCCTGTGTGAAAAGTATGATTGCTGCTAATAAACATTTTAATTACAATAGTCGTTCATAACAATGATTATAAAATTACATTTTAGTTACGGAAAACAATAAGCGAAGAGCGTTTTCCATACAAAGTACAATAACAACGTCATTGCAAAACTAATATTTTGGAAACAATTAAATATGTTAGAAATATCTATTTCGTTGAAAGAATAACCAATAGATAAAGTGTAAAACATTGTAGTATCAATTCTGTCGATGTGCATTTTTAATTCATCGAGCGCATTATTATACGGAAGAATAATTAAGAAATCATTTTCGATTTATCGTTGTTTATCGGCCAATAAACAGCGATTTTGGAGTTCTGGTGCGTAGGAATTACACCACGGCATTATTTCGACTCTAACATGATTAGACATATATTTTTGCAATTGTAATTGGAACTACTTTTAACTATGCTCCGCTCAGAATCGGCACGTCTTTTTGCGTTGTTTATGGGTAGTTCCACAACGACAGTTTTGTTCTTTGTCTATAGAAAAAGTAGCGATTGTCATGTTAGAATGGTATATTAAAGACGCCGTGATATAAATATATTGGTATCGCCTATTGAAAGGCAGCGAATTAGGTTTTAGGTAGTTTAACATATATATTCACAAAATGCACTTGCTATATCTTAACGAGTAGATAATGCTTGGATTGAGCTGGAAGGTAGCTAACTTATTAAAGCCCTCTCTAATAGTTTTAATTAAACAAAGCGAAAGATTTTTACATAATATTTTTTGCTATCAAAAAATCAAACAACTACTAACTCTGTTATGACTTTGGTAATAGAAGGATCCTATTGAAATAAGTTTATAATGTTAACGTTAAGGAAGCTAACATTTTATCAATGAACTTCCGCCAAACGTCAGCTGGATAGCGGGTCCCAAATAGGAGTGCCAGTAAGGGGTCAGGTGTCGTTACGTCATAATTAGTCACGCGAACACCTGCGTAGATTATCTGTAATCTGCTCCATAAGCAGACGAGATATTTTATCAATAAAAGTCTTGAATGGGATTTTCGAAATGACCATTTTATGAATGAATGGCGATCAACGGAACGTAATTATATCTGAAAGGGCGGCAGACGACAGTTGATTTATCAATGAAAAACCAGCGGATTTCCGTCAGATGGGATTCGAACCATTGCGCTCTAAATAAGGAAACGTTACGGGATTATGGAATAAAAGTTGATCATTCATAAAATTAAAAGTTCGTAATGACTTAATGAGGCCCAATGAACGCGCATTTTATGAAAGGTTGACTTTCAATCCGTGCATTCAGAGTGCCGCAAAATTTATATAGGATTTGATTTGGACATTTTCATGAATGGATGTTGTAAAACTGTCGTTAGAATGAAGCACAGTTCATTGAAAAGTATTGCATAATACATTTTAATGTTCATTGATGAAAAAATCTGACGTTCATAATTCGCAGAAACCATCTGCAATTTCTCATGTCAACAATGCCAATTTTCTCCATAATCCATTGATTAAAATTTTAAACCTACAAGACAAGCACTAAGAACAATTATTGGACGCGTTCAGTCGCATTCTGTCGAAATATACCGTCTGCTCTGGGAAAATGCCGTCTGTCAGCGGATATGTCGTCTGCCCAAACAACGCGCGCGTGACACTCAGCCCCGCGTGCCTTTTCGGTGTAACCAGACGATAACCACCAAATGTTGCAAGTGTCATCGATTCCATTAGATTTGGCGGGAAAATACCAGTTGGCAACATGTGTAACCACTGAACGTTGGGCTTTGATATTTTTAGCTTTAAATAATTCAAACGAATCGACCAATATTTGCCGACAAAAACACATGCTATTTGATCCACAGATTATATTGTTGAAACAATTATTGAATACTTCAAATGAACAAAATATTGTAGATTCTCATATTATACTCGCTAATTTTTCTATAGACAAAGAACACAATTTTTGTTGTTAAACTGCACAATAAACAACGTCAAAAGAAGTCCCGATTCTGAGCGGAGCATAGTAAAAGGTGGTTCCAATTTCATTTGCAAAAATATACGTCAAATCATGCTAGAATCGATATAATTTTCGCATTATCGTTGTTTATCGGCAAATAAACAGATCTTTGTCATTCTTATGCGTGGCTATAAAATAACTCGGGCTAACGCCCTCGTGATTTAACTCTTACGCATCAGAACTCCAAATCGTTGTTTATAGACCGATCGAAAATTATTTCTTTATTAAAGAAGCCTTTTTCGATCAATAACATTTTAGAAAACCCTGCTGTTTAAATGCAAACAATGCAATAAATTGTAGTGTATCCCAAAGTTTAAGTGGCGCCCAAGTCCCCTTTAAAGTTTTGCAAAGGAGTTTGGAATTACATTCTTTAGGTATCTAGAAATATTAGAATATCCAAATTTAGTGGGATAACATGTCTGACACATTAAGTTTCAAAATCGCCATCATCCCTTAAAATCTGTCAATCAAGCTGTTTATAACACAAAACGTTCCAGACCTATGAATTTCGTGACTGAAAGTCAATCTTCTTTTTAACGTATCATAATAATATAATAAATAGCTATTGTTAACAATAATTTGTCAACAACATTCCCAATTATTGTAAATTCATTACTTCTACTACTACTACTGTTGCTGCTACTAGTACTACTTCTACTACTACTATTACTACTACTACTACTAATGATGCTGCTGCTGCTACAACAACAACAACAACAACTACTACTACTACTACATCAAAAAAACAACACAAATAATAATAATAATAATAATAATAATAATAATAATAATATTAATAATAATAAGAAGAAGATGATGAAGAAAAAGAAGAAGAAGAATGAGAAGAAGAAGAAAAAGACTTTGAAATACTGATCACTTTATATTTTAAGCTTATGATTATGTTTTAAAATTTAGATCTATCGGATTTAAAATCAAATCTTTTGAAGGTGTACGGCAGGTACTGTTGGAATGCGGCGGTCAGGTAACAGATGGTTGAGATATACGTGAGAATAGCTAGGCGAGTCGTTCCCACGATAAAAACACGCATGTACAACGCAAGAAGTGCTCTTTGTGCACGCAACAATATATCGACAGATCTGTGGTGTTACACGCAGAGTATCTATACTATCTGCGCTCATTGAAATCTGAAAAAAAAAAAACTTAGTTGAAATGCATGTAAGAACATGTGTCAAAAAGATGCGATAAAAGGCACCCATTTGAGCATATCGACAAAATAACGTATATTTTTAAATGGACAAATTTGAAAGTATGTTTTAGGTAATATATAATAAAGCATATTTTATTTTTATATACTTTTATTTGCAAAGCGACTATTACAAGATTAAACGTTCCTTGAAATAGTGCGTTAATTGCAGATATACATCATAATATACAGAATACATATATACTGTTTTGGAGTTGCCGTCTAGAATTAAGCTCATCCTTTTAACAAAAACATACGTTGTCTTTTCGTTTATTAAATATTCGAAATGTCACAGTGTTATACTTACACATTTAATGTATTTACTGACTAACTTGTTTTAAAATACTGTCAGTATGTCGCTTCCTCCTTGAAAACATTCACGTCAATCTTAAACAGATGTATTTAATATGTATGCATATATTGTAGACTACAGAAGCTTCTTGAAAGCTTTATTTCCAAATAAATGTTGTCGTTATCGTTGTTGTTGTTGTTTGTTAACTGAATAACTATCTCATACAACATATGCGACTCTACATGTTGTTGTTTATATTGTTTTTGTTGTTGTTTAACTGAACATTTAATATACCATATGTGATTTACATCCAGAATGTAACATATTACTGTTATTATAAAAAGGTACATTTTACAAATCTTTATATATCACATAAATAAAGAAGCGTATACTAACCATAAATAAATAAATTTTAATAATCAATGTTCATTCGCTAAAGAATGAACTACCTTATCCAACGAAAGCGAGTATTTATACTTAGACACGTACACGGTTTCCCCATCTATGCAAGTACGTGTCATCTTCTTGCCTGTCATTGTTTGTCTTGCGGGTAGACAAATCTACCCGCAAGCGGGCACTATAAATTCGGACTTCTTAATAAAACATTACCCAGGCGGATCCGTGGTCTAGTGGTAACGCACTGGTTTCACAACTCAGGGGTCGCAGGTTCGAGCCCCCGCTACACCCTAACCTACTAACTCGTCTTTCGCATGAGACGTTAAACCGAGGTGCAGTGTACTAGGTGCTTCACACCGGGCACTAAAAGACCCAGGGTCGTCTCTGGAACGGGGCTTCTCCTGTATCTTGCACTATCCCTCGTAACCCAACTAACAAGTCTTCTGGGGGCGATGGCCATATGGGAGAGAATCCCGGTGCACTCGATAAAAATGTACTACACACACACAAACATTACCCTCAGAGTCCAGCCAGCCTTCGAGGTGTGTGTCACGGCATCGCGGAGGGCTGGCGCTCTCCTTACCGAGAGAGAAGCTGGTCGGGTACTGCTAGCGCTCTACGTACTGAGCTAGCGGCCGGTGCTCACCGAATTGAATCTTAGAAATTGTCTGCTCGGGCATATGGTTTTTAACCGCAGCCCCGAGGATAAATAAACTCATTCGTCGTCGAAACATTACCCTATGGGCTGTCCGGCTAGCGCAGTGGTTGGTACACTCGCTTCTCACCTAGGCGTCCCGGGATCGCTTCCCACTCCCGGCGCATGTGAGTTTGGTTGGTGGTCACCATACCGGACAGGTGGGGTTTCCTCCGGGTACTCCGGTTTCCCCCCCCCCCCCAGCACAAGGACACACCAAAATTAAAATATTTCAGTAAAAAACAAAACCCTGGATATTGCAGCTATGACCTAAAATTCGTCCCAACTTTCGTGAGTCTCTAGCAAGTTAATTACGTAAGAGTGCCGGGACATACTCCGGGTCCTCACATAATGCAGCCTCAAGCGCGGAAGGACCTCATAAACTTCGAAATACTCACACAAACATTACCCTATGTTTGTAAAATTTGGTAGGTAGGTTGTTAATGACTAGAAGTAGATCTCTATTGAATGTTGGGTCATCGTGTCAAAGGGCAAGGTCAACTGACCAATATTCCGGACAATAATTGTTTGTTTGTTAGATTGTATTCATTTCGTTTATTTAAGAAGTAACAGTATTTAAGATTCGTGCACACCTCTACATGTCAGCGATCTGATACTTTATAGAAAAATATTATCGGTATAGAATTGTATTTTTTTTGCCATGACTAATCCAGCCTATTTCATTTTTACAACCTTTATTCAGGAAATAATGTCAAACTTTATTATTGTACGGTAATAAATTTTACAATTTAGGTTGTCGTCATAAGACTGTTATCTTTATGGGATCAGTTAACTTGGTGGTAAATATACTACTAGTATGTATCCAGTATGTATACGTTATACAGAATGTATTATATGATCAAGACATATTTATATAACAATAACTTACATATATATATAACCAATGAAATAGTTAAAATATAAACCACTTAACTCGCCAGTCCTTACACATGTGTTTATATTTGATATTTACACCATCACTAAACACCCTAACTTTCTAATCTGGATATACGGTTATTTTGTTTGGTGCATACGTTAAACTTGTATAGAAAGATGTTCACTTGTCTACTCCTATCTTCGTAATCGATTCATCGGAAAAGGTTTCATTTTATTACTTAAAATTTGAAGTGCGCGCATGCCCATAATGCCCTCAACAGCAAGTCTTCTGTGTCTTTTTATTCCATAATGTATATTTATTAAAACTATTGCTTGAATCGTTTCGTATTTAAACCATTTATTATCGTGAAAAATTATGGCAATAAATGCACGTTATTAAGTTTCTGTCTAAAGTAAACCATTGTTTGTTTCGCATAATATTTTTGCTATCCGGAATCCTTGATTCTGTTCGTTAATTGGAACTTTCTAATTTTATTTTATTGCTCATGTCACGATTTAGTCACGATTTGAAATCCGCTGATTCCGTCATTGTTTGACATCAATCGTTCATGCGAACCTGTAATTATTCTTGCGCGCGCGCTGGTCACGTGCGAGTCACGTGGCGTTCTCAAACCGGAAACGGACAAAGTCGTCTGCCAGATTGAAGGGGAAGTGTAATATCCGGGTCTTATTGGACACAATCAATTCACTAAAGTTCTTTGTGTTGAGAATAATATTAATTAAATGTAAAGTTCTTTTAAACGTATTCGATACGGATGCACATGTTTAAACACCACATTCAACTAGTTTAACTAGGGATCTACATGAACGTTACCTATATAGATTAATTGATAACTACCTGCACATTTTATAGTTTTATTATCAGCTCTCTGAATAGCAATTATAACAATTCAAACAACATTTTCGTAACCTGCATTCATTTTCAAAATGTAATATTAAATTATAGAACGTATGCATTTTTATATATTAATATTCCTATTTCGGTTCGTAAAATTTCGCATTTACGTTACGGTTTGTTCATAAAATTATTCTCCTTCCGGTTGAATCAATGTTGCATGCCCATCTATAGATAATTTTATTTGCATTTTAATTCCAGTTTGTACGCCTTCGCAATTCATTACTATTCGTACAGTTTCGCAATTCCCTTTTCGATTTCTATGTAATCTTATTCTCATTTCGATTCTTACCTTTCAGCAGTGCCATTCATTTTCAGATAATCGTATTCTCATTTCAGCTCGTACCTTTCCGCATTCCCATTTAGTTTTTAGATAATTTTATTTTCATTTCGGTTTGTACGTTTCCACACTCCCATACATTTTTAGATAATATTATTCTCATTTCAGTTTGTACCTTTCCGCAATCCCATTCGATTTGAAGATAATTTTATTCTCATTTCGGCTCGTACCTTTCCGCACTCATATTAATTTTTAGATAATATTATTATCATTTCGGTTTGCACCTTTCCGTACTCCCATTAATTTTTAGATAATATTATTCTCATTTCGGATCGTACCTTTCCGCATTCCCATTCAGTTTCAAGATAATCTTATTCTCATTTCGGCTCGTACCTTTCCGCAATCCCATTCATTTTTAAATAATATTATTCTCATTTCGGATCGTACCTTTCCGCACTCCCATTCAGTTTCAAGATAATCTTATTCTCATTTCGGCTCGTACCTTTCCGCACTCCCATTCATTTTTTAGATAATATAATTCTCATTTCGGTTTGTACCTTTCCGCACTCCCATTTAGTTTTTAGATAATTTAATTCTCATTTCGGCTCGTACCTTTCCGCACTCCCATTCATTTTTAGATATATTATTCTCATTTCGGATCGTACCTTTCCGCATTCCCATTCAGTTTCAAGATAATCTTATTCTTATTTCGGCTCTTACCTTTCGGCAATCCCGCTCATTTTTAGATTATCTTTTTCTCATTTCGGTTTGCATTCGTTTTATCATTCCCATTTCGGTTCGTATCTTTTCGCATTCCAATTTCAATGTGTTTAAGAGTTTCTTTTTAAATTTTGAAAACAAATATACGTCGCGGCGCCATTCATAACTTTGTCACAACTTTTGGGGGGTATTTTTTTTAATGTGTATTATTTGTACCAATATAACTGCGCCGTCTTTCGTTGATACTGCAATGCTGGACCCATATTCAAGCTCTCTAGTAACAACATATACATTAAAACGACCCGATACAGTTAATAATCACATACTTCGATTTAAAACGGAAGAAAAGTTCATAAGAACCGTTGCTGAAAAACGCACAATTTGCTACTTTTTAATCAAAAACTAGTTTTAGTCTGTACACCAGAAACTCAAATACATGTCTACATGTATATACGTTGACTGGACTGTTGTTTTAGGTTACACAACACTTATAAACGATGAAAACGTCGACACTCGTATTTGTTGATTTATTAGATAAAATAGTGTTTTCTTCGCCGTGTTTATGTTTACCTGTCTTCTTTTAAAGTTATATTGTCACTTTCTTAATACTGTTTATTAAGAAAATAATATACATAAATCGTAAATACACACTTTAAGATTCTAGCTTTCGACTTATAGTTTTATTTGCATTTAGAAAAATAGATCTTCGTAGAACAGACTAACCAAATCCTTCTTACTTTACCATATACATACTGAATATAATGTATTGCGTTTCACATAGAAATGATGTCTTTCGTTTTGATCTGTGTCTAGTAAGCTGACAGACATGAACAACAGTATCGCATATGTGCGGAATCCTAATTCCACCAGTTACATCTGTACAATGCCTTGATGATGCAACAACGCGAAAAATACATCTTTGTTACGAAACACACACACACACACACACACACACACACAATTTGGACCATAATTATCGCCCATACATTTGTAAAATTTCGTGTCTGCACGTTTTTCCAAATTAATACCAAAGATAGATATCGTCCAAATTTCGTGTGCCTGTGAAATTTCAGCAGGCGACGATGCGAAGTATTCTTCGCGTTGTCGCTTCTTCGCGGTCTTGTAAAAGGCCGAAATTTAGCTGGCGGAACGAGAATTCTGTACATATTTGATAATGTATTAGATTAACATTCAATCCATTAGGTAACATTCAATTCATGTGGTTTTTATCCAATCAATTAAATAATTATCCACTCAATTAGATCATTATCCAAACAAGTAGCTTATTATTTTATTACGAAATCCGCTAGGTTATGTGTAAGGGAGATAAGCAGTATACACTTGGATCTCCATGTAGTCATCACACAAGTTACCTCCCTTATCAATATATCGGCTAATATAATGTTGTATTTCAGCAAATTTACAATTACAATTATTTGTGGTTATCCTTAATCAAACGAACTATCAATTGTATTATTTGTCTTATCTATTCGTATACATAAGTCTATGAAAATCCCATATACGATTTATTTAAAAGTATATATAGTCGTTTGTCCACAGTAACTATTTATTGTAACTGAACTGTGTCGAAAGACTCGAAACCCCAAGGCTTACTGAAACACTTTTCGAGTCCCATTCTTGGGAAGAACAAGTACTTGGTGTCTTCGAAAAAGATCCATTTGAACGCTCTCAGAGTTGGGTTCGAACCACGACTGTCAACTATATGTAACATATAAAAGTGTCACTATATATATCGATGTTCTTGTATGGCGACTAGATATCCTCTTCGAACAGCAAACCTGAAATAAAACGTGAGCATTTACTTGAAACATAATAAATAGATGCGACAGCTGGGCATGTTGAGTGTTTTGTGTTGCTTAAAGGGGCGTATCGACGGCAAAGACGGTATAATATTTTCAAATATGAAATTATAGTTTATGAAGTATTCATTAAATGATTACTTCACACATAAGTATCGTTTTACGAACAAAAAGTAAAACATTTTTTTAAATAATAATAATAATAATAATAAAGTTGTCCCCCTGACACTTTTCGCGGGCGCGGGAAAATAAGTAGTTTTAAGTAAAGTCGATATAAATGAAATGTACATGCACACACTATTGATAAAATATTAATGTAGTCTAGTATAGCGCACTAAAGTTTCCATTGAAGTGCGCGATTTTGTAGGCGCAAGTTCGAATCCTGCTGGCGTTGTATGTATTTTCTGTTAACGACTTCATCAATATATTATTGATACTAAAAAAATATATTCGTGAAAAATGGGAGTATGAGTTGTTTTAATACGTGTTTGTATGTATGGGAAATACCGTCGATATGCCCCTTTAAGAGGCTGCATAATGTGTGGACACAGGGGGTGTCATCACATCGTCAGTAACACGTTCTGTGCCTTCTCATACATGTACAACTGGAGATTTGGTACCAGTAAAAATTATAGCTGCAATATCCAGCAATTAAAAGTTGTTTAAATCTTCAAAATTTAACGTGTTTTGTGCCTTTTAGGAAAAACACCTTACCGCTAACCCCTAACCAAACGTACATGCGTCGAATGGGAGGACAGGAAGCAAGTGTGGCAAGCCAACCGGACAACGATGGAAGCTACCATGTTCCAGGTCATAACTTTGTTAACTTTGTCATAACTTAAATCACGTAATGAACAAAAGAATTTTCGATTTATCGTGAGAATTACATTTAAATATGCTCCGTTTAGAACTGGGACTACTTTTTGCGTTGTTTATTGGGTAGTTTAACAACGATAATATTGTTATTTGCCTACAGAAAAAGTAGCGAGTATGAATTGAGATTTAACTTTGACTTAGCTATGTTGTAATCACTGAATAATTCGTAATTACCTGTTATTATGTCGTAATGATGATTTGGTATTCAAAAAGTTGGAAATGTGTATTTATCTCGTAACACGACTCGTAATTCGTAAATATGACAAAGCTATCTCGAAAATACGATATGAAACAAACATTCAAACTGGCATTAGATCGCTTCCATAAATAACCGAATAAAACGGGTATGAAATTATAATTACATTTATAATGAATTATAATTATATACAAGCATAATATACGAGCATACCTGCGAAGCACGCGGTGAGATAACTCTTGAGAGTTCCGACAACCATGGCCCTGAGTATGTTGTGAGTGATCTCCCCTATACGGCTGGGCACGATGGCCTCAAACGAGCCGATTATCAGACCATGACTGCGAACGAGGCGGACCCGCACAGAGCGTACGTGGGGCGATGATTTCAGTACGAGGCTGAAATATAGGCACACTATTTATAGGCACAGGGCATACGTTGCGACGACGTCTTTTGGCTAGCGCAGTGGTTGGTACACTCGCTTCTCACCTAGGCGTCCCGGGTTCGCTTCCCACTCCCGGCGCATGTGACAAATAAGATCCTTTTCTTCATGGATGTGTGAACAATATGATTTGTGAAAAATATGATCCCACAAGGCTCACTATTTTCACATTGAGACAGAGTGTACATAAATAATATTGTAAAGACATTTTGAATGACAACTGTATATCAGATAGCCAAATAAATACTATTTTGTCATCTTAATGATCAGGCAATATCATCAATTTTAAAATAACAATTTCGATTGATGGACTAAGAGACTTTAACTTGTTATTCTTAAGAATCTTCAGGAGGTCGCCATTGTGTAATGGATATATTGGCATCCGCCTTGCGATCGGAAGATCGTGGGTTCGATCCCTGTTTAGTGGTCGTTCAATCGGTCTTTCTCAAAGAATGGTTATATCTTGGAAGTCGACTCTAAAGAGGATTTCGAAACAATCGAGCTTAAAACACATGTGTAGTTTTAAAGTAATTTAACAGAAATAATAGTGGCCAATAAAATATCCATTGGTGACAATCAATGAGGTCCGGTGGAGGACCGACAGTAGAAACCGTGTGCATGAATTTCCTATTACTGTTCATCTGTATTCTCGCGGTACTTAACCTTTAAGTAAATATTTGGAGCAAAATACAACTAACAAAACATTTTCTTTCAATAACATGCTATAAATTGAACCTATTCGCGAAAATAACAACTGGAAATCCTGTTTAAAAGTACAGTATTCGTCCTTAAATTATTCTGTTTTTCAATGCACCATGCAGCCATCTTGAAAAATTACGTCATCGGTAATCTCGCGGTAAAACTTTTGTTTTGAAATAAGTTTGCTGTTAGTGTATAAACAAACACACATACACTTTAAATTGTTGGATTTTAACCTTTAACACATATAACAAAACAATAATTTGAGTCTTCATTTATATTTACTCAAGCAGACGAAAGTGTAGACATTGACCCCCTAATGTCTACCGATAGCTGCAAGCTGATACGAAAGTTATTTATATTTATGGTTTCAAATCATATTACTTGTTTAAATTCGAATGAATTAATTTATAACTTATTATTTTCTTAAAGAAAACCAATAATATGTTAGATGTTGACAATTAAGCATGAAAATCCGAAGATAAACAATTACCGCGAAAATAGAGATACCGCGAGAATACCGATGCCGAGTATAATTGTTTTCATGTTTTCCTCATTCCCAGATTTCAGAAAGTGCATCGATTAGACGAAGAGCAATACAAATGTAAAATGTTACTCTTATAATTTATAAGTATAGATTGTTTGCCCGCCTCCGGACCATCTCGAGGGTTACCACCGGATATTTTCTTCACACCTCAGCGGTCATGTTCTCCACCCCAATCCTGTCCCCGAACCAGATCAGCGTGTTGTTTACCCACTCGAGGATAATGATGAAGGTCATTATAAAGAACACGGCCTGTCAGATAAGCACGACACTCTGATTGATGCCCACGATGATGCTGTGCATTAGTGACGTGAGCTTTCTGAAAACACAAAAGTCTTGATTGTTATTACCTTCGCCAAGGAGCTCATGTTGTTTTCCGGCGTTTGTTTGGCCATAAGTTAGCAACCTAACGCAAATAAATATGGGCGTATTTGTATGACATTTTCTAAGGTTGGTTGTGGGCAAATGACCAAATCATTAGATTTTATGATGTCCCGGATGAGAATCCAAGGACTGTATATTAACTGGGGATATGGCAATTTGAAACAAAAATGCTGTATGATTCATATGTTGCACAACATATGCGTTGAATGAGCTGCCTTGACGGAGGTTTGCGCATGTCAGTTTCGTTCTGAATTTGACCTACCTGGTATATATTGGTCGACACATGCGCGTTCTTTAAGTTAGGACTCCGTTGTTTGCCGGCATTGTAAACCAACTAAAAATGATCCTTGTCGGAGATCGGTTAGCTCAGTTATAAAAATACCGAACCGTCATAAGTTTATACAAATTTCCGTCGGTCTTAAACGTTTCCAGTTTGTCAAGATAGTCTTGAGAACATGATTTTACGTTACTCTAATAAGATGTCCAGCCTGATATAACAAAACAAGCTTTCCATGACTTATTAAATCTCATTAGATCAAGGTCGTACTAGTAATGGTATAGTGGATATGGTGTCCGCCTTGCGACCGGGAGGTCCGGGTTAGATTCTCACTCGGGGAGCGTTCTCAAGATCTTTCCAAATGATACTAAGTACTGGTTCTTCCCAGGAAAAGGACTCCAGAGTGTCTCTATTTTATAAGCCTAATTTTACGGCTTTCGAATCAATCAATCTGAAATAAATAGGTTTAAACTAAATCTCATTTTGTAATAAACGTATTAAACCCAAATGTATGAATCTCTTTGCTCCCCGTTCAACATCATTGACAAATACAGTACACACGTAACACAATATTTTTTTAGAACTCGAGTAGCCGTATCCTTCCAGTGCCTTTATCTTCGTCATTTCCTGTGGATACCGGGATTTCCTCTTCGCTGTGCGATGGAAATGACAGCTTGGAGGCCGCTATTGCTGCCGGTGCCGACATTGCCGACGCGGCGATCAGAGGAGCGGCGGGAACCTGTTGGGTAAATAATGTCAGTTCATTCTCGATGATTTGAAAGCAGTCCATTTTGTACTGCATAACAAATGTCAAGAAGTATGTGATCGAGAAAACTGAACGCAATCTATAAACCAATGTATGTATTGAAATCACAAACTGTACAAATGTGACAATCTGCATGGTGCATCCTAAGGAAGCCAAACTGATTGTGTAAACAAGCTTAAACAAAGATATCAATGGACTGATGGATGCTCCCCAAGTAATGGGAATGCAATCAGAAGAGCAGAGTCCAGACAAAGAATTGTGCTCTATATATTAATTTCAGCAAAGTCCCATAACTGTAAGAAAAATCATTGAAGCGGAGCATCTTGGTACAGTGAACACCTCCTCTTGGTAATGAAGCTTCCCATAAAGTTTCATTGAATTCTGGCTAAGAGTTGCTGAGAAACAGTCCAGACAAGAGATGCGTATTATACACTAATTTCAGCAAACTTCAAAGTCCCATAACTCCAAGGAAAATCACTGAAAGGGAAAGTCCTGAAATGTGCACTCCTCATTTTTAAAATGAAGCATTACAAACAGTTTCACTGTATTCTGGCCAGTAGTTGCAGAGAAATAGCCAGCACAATAATTGTGCACTATATTCTAATTTTGGAAATCTTCAAAGTCCCATAACTCTGAGAAAAATCATTAAAGCGGAACCTCCTGGTTTAGTGCACACCTCCTCTTGGTAATGAAGCTTCCCATGAAGTTTCATTGAATTCTGGTCAGTAGTTGCTGAGAAATAATCCTTACAAGAAAGCGGGACGGACGGACGGAAAGACGGACAAAGCGGCGACTATATGCTTCCCGGAAAATTGTTCCGGGAGCATAACCATAACAAACAGGTATAAAAGTGTTCGTACATTTATAACTATTTTAATAACTGACAGGTATTTTGACTATTTTCATATATTTTAATTCAGTGGAAACCCTCTAAACTGGATCTTCTTAAAATACGTGAATTTCCTATTTTTCTTTACTATTTTTCGCCCTAATCCCGCCGCATATATAATGACAAAAATAAAAAGAAGAACGTTAAATGTTAGTGCTAAATTGATTAATTTGAAAAAGGAACAAGAATGTGCATTATGAACGATTGTGACGTATTGAGTAAATTAATATTTACTTATATTAATGACACGTTGTACTGTTTTAATACAGCATTACATTTTAAATAATAATAATAATAATAATAATAATAATAATAATAATGTACACTGTATAGTGACTCATCAGTAGCTCAGATTAGTTACTTCCACTCTAAACCGGAATTCCCTCTAAACAGGCCGCCCGCCAAAGTCACAAATAGCTACGATGGCGTCATATCCGCTATGTACTCTTGAATCAACATGGCGGACTCCGGCTGGCATGGGCAGCAAAAAGTGTTATGCATAAATAATATTTACGGTAGTTCCAACGTTTTTTTCTCTTTTTTTTTCAAAACTTTAAATGCGGTAGGAAAAAAGATGGGGAAAGTTCTTTATAAAGTTTTATACATGCAAGTCTTGTAACTGAATAGGGAATTGGATGTAAAATACGTCTGTAAAAAATAAAACACATGTAAAAAATAAGCTACGAGTTCGCGCGAGTTGTTACTCGCCAAACTCGCCGGGTGTCTTGTAGATCTTGTACACATGTCGTTCTTTGTCGCAGTGATGTATACTTATGTCTTCTTATGTCGCCAGAAATCGCCAAGTAGCGGCGCGAATTTTAAACCGTTTAAAATACTCGCCGCTTCTCGGCGACTTTTTATTTTCGTACACGTGTCGTAGACATGTCGAAGGAATCTCGCGCACTCTCAAACACACTCGAACACATTCCGTAGACATGTCTTCCCTTGTCGTAGCTTGTCGCCGTATATTTTCGTTCTACGACATATCACGAGTTTGCTGCGAGAATGGGAGACTTGCCTTCGACATCTGCTAGATCGTTTCTCGTACAATGTCGCCATAAACTCGTGCTTATGTCCTCACAAGTCGTACAGACTCGTCCACACTCGTACATTCTCGAAGACAGGTCTTGGATTATCGAACAGATATCGTACGCATATCTCGGCTGAACTCGTGATAAAATGTGAGCATCGTTCTTGTGTCGTGTCGATGTCGTTTCAAGGTTGAAGAGAACTCGAACAAATGTCGTCTTGAAATAATCCCGCGACCAACTCGATCACTTTACGGCGAGTTATAACTCGCCAGAACTCGTACAGAACTCGAAGTTCAAATTCGCCACAGTGTGACAGGGCCTTTAACGAATAGGTATGACGTTTGTATGATCCGATAACATTGCATACATAGTTATATAATAGATAATTGTAGGACCATAATTTTCACAAATCATCGCAGATATTAAAACTAGGATCTTAATTTTCACAGGTGTGAAATTTGAGATCTTATTCTTCACACATCACAGTCTTATTCTTCACATGTTCTGTGAAGTTTGTGATCGCATCCGGTTTTTGAAATGCAGTAAAATTCTATTCTTCCGAGATCCTCACATATACCACGTTTTTGGCCAATCACATTCTTCACACTTAAAATGTGTCAAATGAGATCCAGTTATTCACAGGTGTGTGAAAAATATGCCTTGTGAACTATATGATCCTACAGAGCAGTATTCTATAAAACTTCGTTTAAATAAATATCTACATTAAAATTTAAGTACTACTACTTAATTGTATGGGGTTATGACATGTATGAATGGAAGGATATATCTGCCTGTACAAGCATGTTGCTAAATGACAATTGCATGTTGCTAAATGACAATTGCATGCTGCTTAATGACAATTGAATATTGCATTGTGCTATTCGTTACAAACTAATTGCAACTTCCATGCGTCTTTGTGCTTCTTTCTATCAGTCAGTGGCACGTAGCTTGCATCTGTCGTTACTCAATAATTGTAAATCACATATTCTTGCGTGTAAGTGACATATGAATCCATTCAGTAGCATGTTTATTCAAACAAGTTTGTATTGCTTTGTACATTTTACTATAGGAAGTTGATTCTTCAGAAGTAATTCTGATTAATGTATTAAAAATTGAAAGTTCCGCAAGGCGAAAGCAATAAGCACTAAGCACTAGGCATGTTAAAGTTAATCAAATGCGACTTGACCATTTGTAATATCTAATTCATATGTAACCGGGAACCAAAAATTCCGGCAGTGTTCGTAAAATCGCTGGGAGATATCTAACTCCAAGCTACTTGTTGACTTTTTAAGCTCCTGGCTATTTCGGTCGAAAGAAGGTCCCGTTGTTAGTCCCGCCTCTGCGAATCAGTAGACGGCAGAGGACAGCTAGTCTTAGTGAGCACAAGCATGGCGATGTTGAGCCAATACTTTGTCTGTCAGTACGTTCGTCCGTACGTCCGGGTGCTTGTCCGTCACAAAGCATGTCCTATCTATATGCTTTAACAATTTTTAAGGAATTCATTGAAAAAAAAGAAAGTTATGTGTTCCGTGTATTAGTCCTAACTGCCTTCCGGACAGTACGGATGACTTTTAGACATACATATTGTATGTTCTACCACTTCTGAATCGCTTGAAGCACTGTCCGGCTAGCTCAGTGGTTAGTAGACTCGCTTTTTATTTAGGCGGCCCGGGTTCACTCCCTACTCGGCGCATGTGAGTATGGTTGGTGGTTAATATACCGGAAAGCTTGGGTTTCCTCTTGTACTCAACCCTCCACTGTGTACTGAGCGCCCCCTCCCCACAAACAGCACAACCCCACACCAAAATCAAAAAATAAAATACAACAGTAAAAGCTATAATTCAAAATTCGTCCCAACTTTCGATGAGTTTAAAAGTAAATAAGGCAGGGTTGCTGGTAAACACCCCGGGTCCCCACGAAATGCAGCGGCGCGGAGGGACCTCACAAACTACAAAATACACACATTCAATACACGCACGCACGCACACACACACACACACACACACACACACACACACACACACACACACACACACACACACACGTCCGTCCGCCCGTCTGTCCATAACTATGTATACATATGCAAAAAAATGTTGATCTATCTACTGCTTGGGTTACTCGTGAATATTTATTAAGTTGATAATAGATAATATTTTTAACGATTACATTTTAACGCGAAGTGTACGTTCAACAAAATTAGCTCGGACTCCAAAAGTGTTATTTCGATAAAAGCAGTCTCCATATCGCCGGAAACTATCGAACATCTGAAAAATTTGCTGTCGAGAGTTGTCTCCCATATATAGTAATTTGCGCTAGAAAGTCAAATACGTATTGGTTTCCTGTAATTTTTATAATGCATTAACATACTTAGAAAGATCCACTAGTTAGTTAATCGCTTGTGACAACCAGCAACAACACATTGAAAAGCATAGGAATGCAATAAGGAAAAGTATCAATAAACATTTCAATATTGCAGTAGCAAACAAAAAGCTGAAAGCACTTGTCAATTACATGCAAGCAGCAAGGACTTGGCATAAGGAAGCATTCAATTACCACGTAGCAGAACGAATATGCATGTAAATAACATAACAATGTCATTAACTGGTGGATAGATATGTCGTTCCATTACGAATATCATAATGCAATAGACAATTATCATTTAGCCACATGAAATTGTCATTTAGCAACATGCAATTGCCATTTAGCAACCTGCAATTGTCATTTAGTTACATGCATGTAGTGGCGGATATACCCTTCCATATGTATGTACATAAAGCCACATAATTATGTTCGAATTATGTTTGTAGTTGACTCAAACTGAAACCTTTATCTTCAGTGTATTTTTTATTCCGTGAACTTCCATAATTTTAGACGCATATTTTGTAGTAAATCTTGAAAACACAGAAATTATGACGTAAAACAAACTAGCTTTACTTGTTAAGTCTAGAAATATGGACCTTACTGGTCAAAAATGTCAAAACAATACTATGTAAAGTTTAAAACTATGTAATGGAAAATACACATGAAGCCCCAGGTGCCTACATGTAATGTCGTTACATCATGACAATGATACGTTATCAATTACTCACCATGTGCAGAAAGATATTCCCGACGGCGTTTATACCCTCGACGGGGCTCGTACTCAGACAGAACGCCAGCGCGCGGCCCGCAGTCTCCACCACGAACTTGATGACCCCTAAGTAGGTCAGCACAGACATACTGACTGAGGAGAATAGCCTGTGGCATAGCCTGAAACCAGTCAAGACAAAATCATTGACAACTACAGAAACATCTGGGACCAAACGCGTTATCAGAAGCGTCTAAGAAAAACTATGGTCTTTGTCGAAAACGAAAGATAATGCCAATGAAAATGGAAGAAGATGTAAGAGGTAACGCCTGTGGTATAGCAAAAGCCAGGTAAAACAAAATCATTATCATCAAAAGAATCAAGAAGCACGGACTATAGTGCCTTGAAACAAAGTATATAACAGCATCAAAACAATCGGGCGAAGGAGGTTAGAACAATTGCCTATGGTAAAGCATAAAGTTGCTAAAACAAACAAAATCAAAACAATAGAAATCGAGCAGCAGGGTAAGGAGTAGCATCTGCAGTATAGCATGGAACTCGACAAAACATATATAGAACGTGACGAAGACAGAGCAGTTGGGAAGTGGAGGGATAGCAAGAATGAGACGCCTGCTAACCTATTTTTGACAATTTAAGAACCCAAATGCTGTTTCTTAGACGACTGTTCCCAAAAATTGTAGCAAAATACTAACCCCCATTATGAAACTGTGATCAGTATACTTTTCCCCGAACATGAAAACACTTCCGGCCCGCGTGCTGCCGATGAGGTCATTTAGTCTCGAGCCCCACCATTGGATGAAGGAGGCACCCCACGTGGTCTTCAGGATGATCAGCGCCATGAGGAACTGCAGCACCATGGCCCAGTATACCGTGTGCCAGTTCACCTTAAAAATTTCGTAGCCAATTTATAGCACTCATATAAAATATTTATATGGCGCTCTTGTTCGAAATCAAATTCGTCCGAAATAAGTACCATTTTTAAAATTAAAGTTTATCGGCATAACACAATGTCGCTCATGAGGAACACGGTGTGCCAGTTCACTTAAAAGATTTTGCATTGAATTTATAGCGCTCATGTCCGAAGTCAAATATGTCATTTTTTTCTGCATAACACGATGTCGCGGCGGGGAACTGTAGCGCCATTGCTCAGTAAACGGTGCGACAGTTCATCTGTAAGATGTCTGAAATCAATTATGTCCGAAATAAGTACCATTTTGTAAAATATATCCGCATAACACAATGTCGCGCATGAGGGACTGTAGCGCCATGGCCCAGTACATGATGTGCCAATTCACTTAAAAATGCCTGAAATCAAATATGTCTGAACTAAGAACGATCTAAGTAACATAATGTGGCTCATCAGGAACTGTAAAACTATGGCCCAGTACACGTTGTGCCATTTATCTGTTAGAATTTGCAGTCAAGTTATAGCACACATGTCCGAATTTAAATATTTCCGGATTTTTTAAAATTATAGTTCGTGTGCATAATGCAATGCTTATATCGCACACAAATATGCCCGAAATACCGGTAAAATACTTTTAAACTTTAGTTTGAATGCATAACGAAAATATAATCAAAGTGGCACCTGCCTGTAAATAAATGACGGATTGATGAATCGATAGTTCATTGTCCACTATCAGGAACTTTCACGAAGTGGACTCGATAGTATTTAATAAATGCAAGTAAAAAGGAAAGTTTGAGATTTTTTTGCGAAAGCTGGTGCACCCGCCTCCCGCCCCCCCCCCCCCCACACACACACATTCAGGCCCAGACACACATTTCGTAAGTCGGTTAGCTTACCGTATGCACGTGATTGCTATCACGTCAGCAACTGTTTGTACCTTACGTCTGTTTTTCGACGTCAGCCAGAGCAACAATGGAAATACGAGGAGGCCAAATACCGATGTTAGATTTTCGGGTTCTCGAAGGGCCACAAAAATGATGACGTAAACCACAAAAATGACGTCATAGCAACGTTCAGGAACCTGCAGCCAGAAAATATCCAGATATAGATATATATGCTGTCTGTTAATTGCTTTCTTACCCTGAAATAAGCAAAACAGTATGTTGTGTATAATGTCGATTGTTTGAATCAGTGCATATTTTGGCCGGTTATTAGTTTTTGTATTTATAGACGGTCAATATAGAAATTAGAACATCACCATTACAAGATGCGCATACTTAGAAATGGCTACCATGTCAATGGGAGATTAATCGCAAATAAGGTAAAAATTGGTTGCTTAAACATTTAAGCTAATAAAAATTCCTAACTTAAATAACTTGCATAATTTATCGGAAAGAAAACTAGTTATTACCATCGAAAAAACAAGCTTCTTTTTCCCTTGGAATATTCGTCGAGCAGTCTGTCCCAACACCTTCCCCAGGATTTATAGCCACTTGTTCTCTTGAAGAGGTTCCATGAAATCAGAAGTATTCCGAACACGGATAAAACGACGAGACGAATGGATCCTTCGCCACCGAATTGGCGGGAAACGGCGAAACCGAAATACACGAGATATCCAAGTAGGAGACTTACTTTGAACGCAGTGTTTATCTTCTCATGATTCTTGTTGATGAGCCTTCTGGCTTTTGCAATCAATTCCATCGTGTAAAAGATTCAAAACAATTCTAATTATACTAGTATTGCAAAATTTGTGATAATAGTATTCTAGTGTTACTATTTTAATATCTAAGAATTTGAGACAAAAATCGTGTAATATTTAAACCGAATGTACAAGCACATTTTTTCCCTTTGTCACCGCTTATAAACATGCCACACTATTTTGGTGTTTGTATTCTAACTTTTTCAGTAACTCCAAGCTGCAATTTCTATAGTTCGATTGCTTTATTCTATAGTAAAAATAAAGATGGTATACTACCCTTCAGTTTCCGTTTGGCAGTTGTTATGTGTTTTGTGCTGTACCAACTCATAAAGGCATCGAAAAGTTCATAAAAAACAATTACAGAAAATGTATATTTTACCCAGTCTTGAAATGCGCCTCACAGCCACACAATTCGCTTATTACACAAATATTTAAATTATTTAATGTATTAAACTAATTAATAAATATAATAAATTAATAAAATCCAAACATTCGAAAATACGGGTTTTACAATCTTGCTGTCTCGAGAAACGGCATGTGTGTGGTCATATTATATTTCAAAATCCAACTTACTCTCAAATGGGTCACTTTTCAATAATTAAACGTGTCGTTATATATCCATAATATATATCCGGTCATGCCTCAAAGTTAATGAATATGCATAGTCACTGTGACCATTCAAGGTTTTAATTAAATGATAAAATTAGTGTGAACACGCGTTTTAAGTGTGTATGTACGATTATTCATATCAATTATTTTCAAAATAAGCAGATGAAGTGACAATACAAGTTGAAAGCAGACAGTTCAACATAAACATGACACAGGAAACACTAAAATATTGAATACATCCACAATTACGAGTGCATCGTTTATTAGTGTTGTGTAACCAAAATAACTGTCGAGTACACGTATATACATGTATTTGAGTTTCCGGCTGTACAGCAGAAAACTAGTTTGTTATTAAAAAGTAGCCGAATATGCGTTTTACAACAATGGTTCATATGAACTTTTCTTCCATTTTAAATCGAAGTACATGTATATGGTAATTTACTTTATCGAGTTGTTTTAATTTATGTCACTATGTCGTACATACATGTACACTCTTTAAAAGTTCAGTCGCATTTATTCATTTATAATTCTGTGTAAGATTGTGCGGGTACCTCGGTGCATTAACGAGTACATAAAGGTTATAATAACAAGAACAAGTATCTAACAATAACAATTTAGTTATTAGAATGTTTATTTCACATATATAAAACACCCATTTACCATTTGTACAGAATAATAAAATGAAAAAAAATATTAGAAAAGTATAAATCCAGCAAAGAACTGATAACAATATAACGTAAATAATTTGTCTCGAACTTAAAGAATTTGTATAGCAAATTACATTATTTGATGAATATTTTATTTATACTTTAACTTCCAGCTAGAGTTTCACAGGTAGTATCTGAACAAAATATAAACATGTATGTTACAAGTTTTATATAATGTTCTATTTATATGTGACTTGTTTGTATATTTATCCAATTCTAATATATAATTTAATGCATATCCGTATATCATTCACCTGTATAAATCTGTATAAATGAATAACGAGGATTCTGTTTAATAGAAATGTACTCCATGTTCATACAGTTGACCTTCTTTTAACACTGTTTGCCCTTATAGTATCCCTGTTTTCGGACAACATATGTTTTCGGACACTCGTAATCGCAAAATGTATAGGTTTTTGTTTTCGTCTGGAATGTTTTGATCGTAGATACTAAATTAAAAAGTGCAAAATACAGCGCTAACCTTTCGGGCCTTTTTTTAATAAAATGTTTAATGCTGCTACAAGTTCAGAGACAGAAAACAAAATTTATTCCACCGCTATGTCATATATGTTGTTTATAAATATCATTTGTTGTTTGTTTTTTTCAAGTTGTTGCACTTTGTAGACATCTGGCCCCGTTTTCACAAAACAAGTTGGGCCTGATTTTCAGGTTCAAGATGAACTTGAACCAGATATTTCCGGACCAGACTCCAAAAATGGCGTTCACTAAAAATCTGGATCAAATTTAATTAACGGAAAATATATTTTTTACATAATACTGAACTATCTAAGCATATATTTTCTATCTGAGATGACTATTTTAATCAAAACTTAACACAAATTTGTGTTACTATATCTGAAAGAAAAGATATTTTGAAAATAAAATATTTATGAGATTCCGCTTATTTGAGCTAAAAGTTCAAGATCAGCGAAGACTGATCTTGATCCTATAGTTAATTTTTTGTGAACACAGGGCCTGGAACGTTGTCTGCTCTGCCATGTACATCCTTTCCAGGATCAGGTGTCGGTTTGATTTGTCTTGAAGACTTCTAAATGATCGACGATTTTGCACGATTTATGGTGTACATTTGTGTACCTTATTGCACTAACCATTTCTCTATTAACCGCTTATGTCTTCCTCAAAAAGCAAACCTGAAAAAAATAGTCCCATAACTTTTAACCCTTATTTGAAAAAGGCAAAGTTTTTATTGATTTCATTCCTCTTTAAAAATGAAAGTATGTTTTAATGAAATAAATTGCTAAATTTTGGTACTTACATGTGCCAAAGAAATATTTAGCAAACACTATAACATAATTTTATACAAAAATAATCATGGAATTTATCAACCACATTATCGAAAACAATATTTAACAAAAGGTTTACCACTATAGACCGACTACTAATACAATAAAATCCACCAGACTATTATTTTAATTTAAAACAGCGTCATTTCAAAATTTCCAATCGTTTGAATTGCCTAAGAATTTGTGTATTTAAAATACAAATTAGAAACTAAAACTGGAAACAATTATTTAACTATTTATGAACTTATCAATAATATTTGATATTTAGATATTTATAAAAGAATCGACTCTTAAATAACTGAAATCATTGCATACAGTCTAAACACAAACAGTTTGTCAATTTTAGTGACACTATTCAAATGACAAATTGCGTAACCAAAAAAATTATTTCGTATAAATTCTACATACCTGCAAAACACGCAGTGAGATAACTCGCGACAGTTCCGACAACCATGGCCCTGAGTATGTTGTGAGTTATCTCCTCTATACGGCTGGGCACGATGGCCTCGAAGGAGCCGATGATCAGACCCATGATTGCGAACGAGGCGGACCCGCACAGCGCGTACGTGGCGATGATCTCAGAACGAGGCTGTAATAGCCAGTTAAAAGTTTCGCTCTCTACAAGACCGCGAAGGTGCAAACACGCGGAATTTATCAAAAGTGCCTGGATGACAACTTGCGTCAGATTTCGTGTCTATTTGAAATTCCGTAAAACGGAGACTTTCATGCGCGGAGGTTTTCTGACATTTATGTAATTTTCTGTAATTAGTGTGTTGGGTGAAAGTCATTAATATCAAAATTACACCAAAAAACATTCTTTATTACATGCAAGGAGCAGGTACCAGATACAGTTATTTTAGAGCACCATGTAATTTCTTACATCTATGACTCCGCCTACGAGGGTTTTGTTGAGGTTATTCAGATGAATGTCGTTGCCTACACGCGTCCACGTGTTGTTTTCACCAGCAGCAATGTACTCTCTAAATTCCCGACCGTTCTGGAAATGCGATATGATACGTGCTCAGCTAATAAATTGTTTATAAGGAGAAGAAAATGCAAAATTTGCTGTACACATGTATCATCTACCGGTAATCACGTAGTGTCGCGCTGTCCCGTCAGTTCGCGTGACTTGGATTGGCATCATTCGCTTCCGAAAAAAAATTAAGGTAGACAGTTTTTCCATTCCTGTACGTGTAAAATATAATGTAATCCCATTATTTGAGACATTTAATATAAACAAGAGTTTAAAAACAAGAAAGAAAAACATGTCTGCCCACGTAGCGCCATAACTCCGCCCAAAATCAACCTACCATGACATTCCGAAGATATGTACAACCACACTTGGTACTGAAAAATCCTGTGACGGTTTGTCAAAATTCTAGCCAGTGGTTACGGAAAAGAGCACAGACAAGGTATGTTATGTCAACAACTTGAAAGGGCCATAACTCCGCCAAAATTCTGCCGCCGATGATATGTACAACTAGAATTGGTACTGATAAATCCTGATAAGCTTTGTCAAAATCCGACCAGGGTTTACGGAGAACATGCGCAGACAAAGTCTATTATGTGACAAACTTCAAAGGGCCATAATTCCGCCAAAAATCCGCCGACGACGATATGCCAACAATATGCACAACTAAACTCGGTACTGATCAATCCTATTAAATTTCGTCAAAATCCGACCTGGGGTTACGGAGAAGAAGCGCAGACAAGGTCTGTAATGTCAAAACTTCAATGGGCCGTAACTCCACAAAAAATCTGCTGACGAAGACATGTCGACAATATGCACAACTAGACATGGTACTGAAATATCCTGTGAAGTTTTGTCAAAATCCGACCAGGGGTTACGGAGAACATGCGCAGGCAAAGTCTATTATGTGACAAACTTCAAAGGGCCATAATTCCGCCAAAAATCCGCTGACGACGATATGCCAACAATATGCACAACTAAACTCGGTACTGATCAATCCTATTAAATTTCGTCAAAATCCGTCCTGGGGTTACGGAGAAGAAGCGCAGACAAGGTCTGTAATGTCAAAACTTCAATGGGCCGTAACTCCACAAAAAATCTGCTGACGACGACATGTCGACAATATGCACAACTAGACATGGTACTGAAATATCCTGTGAAGTTTCGTCAAAATCCGACCAGGGGTTACGGAGAACATGCGCAGACAAAGTCTATTATGTGACAAACTTCAAAGGGCCATAATTCCGCCAAAAATCCGCCGACGACGATATGCCAATAATATCCATAACTAAACTCGGTACTGATCAATCCTATTAAATTTCGTCAAAATCCGACCAGGGGTTACGGAGAAGAAGCGTAGACAAAGTCTATAATGTCAAAACTTCACAGGGCCGTAACTCCGCAAAAATCTGCTGACGACGACATGTCGACAATATGCACAACTAGACATGGTACTGAAATATCCTGCGAAGTTCGTCAAAATCCGACCAGAGGTTACGGAGAACAAGCGCAGACATTTTTTTTTCAGGAAAACAGAAATACATCCATACATTAATCCAGACATCCAGACATCAATCTTTCCAGCACAAAATCAATGTCTCCCTACCCACTACATAGGGGGAGACATAATCACTATTTGAGGGATTACATACTAATATACAACATTAAAACAACACTAATGCTTTCGCCAATAAACATATATGTATATTTATGTACATCGATTAGGTACGTAACCATACGGCTCGGTCTTTTATTAGCATTTTAAGTAAAAAAAACATTTCTCTTTTATATTACATATTAGCGTATTTATTTCCCTACCACAATGACAGGTCCCAGTTTCGGGTAGGCGACCACTGCCAGGCTGAAAGTCCGTACGCCCAGCAGTTGACCAATGAACAGGCAGTCTTCCGGTCTAGCTCCCATCATGAACGCGAACGGGTAGAATATGTAGGATAGAATAAACTAGAATGACAAGAAATCCACATGGAACACGAAGCACACCTGTGTGAGCAGCTATTGCGCAGGGTAAATCATTCATGCTATTGTCTCTCTTACTAGGGTTTTTTGATTCGCATGTTAGTTTATCCCATCATCATGCCGGCATTAACGAAATAACACCCCCGGGATAAACTTTGCTTTGTATAATTACGTCATCTTTTTGATTTTCGTGACGTCATTTTATGTTTTTCGTACTACTGAGTGTATTTTCTTTCGTTTTCTTTTTCAAAATAAAGACAAAAAATGATGGGTTAAATAGAATACTAGATAAGTGTTGAATAATGAAACGTTTATTTGCTCGGCACGAAAACGTGAACGACTCACTCGCCAAGGCTCGTGGTTCAGGGTTTCTAAGCCTCGCTAAATAAACTTATCTTTATTCAACACTAACCTAGTATTCTCTATTTATTGATACACAGAAAGTCAAGTGTAACATTTATAAAGTATTTCACATGCCGTGTCTTTATTGTCAGACCAAAACTAAGGCAATTTGATAACGGTTTTTTACATTAGTTTTTTTTAGTTGCATTATCTAAAATGGTTTAGTTGCATTATCTAAATTGATTTAGTTGCATAATCTAAATTAGTTTAGTTGCATTAACTAAATTCGTGGTGTTGCATTGTTTAAACTAATTCAGTTGCATTATCTTAATAAGTTTAGTTTCATTGTTTAAACTCGTTTAGTTGCATTATCTCAATTGTAGTATGAACATTATAATTTTCTCGACTTTTTCTTATGAGAAATATCACGTGCCCTGTAGGAGAACCTGTCACAATTACTGCGAAATTTCTCAACCTTATTAGCCAATGAAAATCAGCGCTGAGATGTAACAACCGATTCCATTGGTGAATATTTTAAGTTAAACTTAAGTTTAAAAGTGTGACCCTTCGTAGGCATTGTCCGCTGGCAAATCCCCGACAACAAGCTCTGACAAATCCCCGATAGCGGACAACATACAGTTAACATCAATGCGACCCTTTTATCCCAACAAGGCTCACGTCTTCTCCTATTTTCCAAACTCATCGAATAAGATCATCACATATTTCAAGGGGGTGAGGGATACCTCAGCGGTCATGTTCTCCACCCCAATCCTGTCCCCGAACCAGATCAGCGTGTTGTTGACCCACTCAAGGATGATGATAAAGGTCATAATGTAAAACACCGCCTGGCAGATCAGCACGATGCTCTGGTTGATGCCGATGATGACGCTGTGCATCAGAGATTTGGGCTTTCTGAAAGGCGCGATGAGCTGTACAATGTTATGTCACGGTAGTAATGGGTTTTTTCAAGTAAAATGTACATACTATTATCAGCAGAAAACTGTATATGTCAAACATATTTTCGTTTTGAAGAATAAGATGAAAAAAAAGCAGCAAAACGAACACACTAAAAGCATGGAAACCGAAAAGAAATAATGCAAATTAACACCCTGTCCTTTAGCGGTTGCTCACTTTACTTTACAATGTCGACAAACCCTAAGAAACCAAGTAAAATATACTGAAATGTGTGTGTGTTTTTCTCAGTATTGTTTGCATAATTTATCATTTTCGTAAGATCCGTTTACACTCACTCAAGAAATCCCGTTGTATCTCGTTTGCGGCTGTTTGTGACGTCATCGTCTGACGTCACTTCCTCCATGTCATGTGACGGGAAAGAAATCTTACATGCGGAAATGGCGGCAGGCGCGGACATGGCGGACGCAGCAATTAGAGGACCCGCCGGAACCTTTGTGATAAAAATGTACAACTTCTAGTTTTGGTAGCAGTAGTTTTAGTAGAGGAGGAGGTGGTGGTGGTGTTAATGGTCATCATTAATATGTTTGCGTTTTTTTTGTAATTGTTGTAGCAAATGTAATATCTTCAGTAGCCAAAAAGTGTATCACATACATACACTTTACGGATACGCTTCGGAAAATACAACAAACAAAACCGTTTTAAAGGAAAATGACATAGTTTCTATGTGTTTTCTCCTGCATTTGGTTGACACAATTTCTGTCGCGTTCCCGTAGCTCTTAGCTGTTTGCATTTTAAAATGTTTTCAAAAATAAACTGTTACTGTTAAACAGATCAGGGTACACATGCTTAATGGTATGTACTTCATTCTTATACAGCAGCCTTGATAAAGACGGCTTAACATCATATACTGGTCTTTTATCTACAAACGGAAATGTCAAGTTCCGAAATTAGTAAACAAATGCATACAAATTTTAATCTCAACGCTAGCGAAAGTACATGGGTCCGTAATCATCAACCTGCAGGAATTACCGGACTTAAGAATAAAGGACTGACTCAAAGGAGTCAACAAAAACACTACTGCGTTTGCAATTATGCTGCTATTAAGTCATTAACAAATCGTTCTAGGTAAAGAATGCAGTCTTAGATTCTAGTTTACAGCTCTGTTAGAACACAACGGTTTCAAGAATATTATTTATTTAGTCTAAGAATGCGTTGGTGAACACGGGTCTTGGTGTAACTTTTTTCTGCAGCTCCAAATTATGCTCTCGTTACAGGATGGTCGCTGTCATCATATTTGCCGTTGTCCCTTACGTGGCAGGAAGCCGAGTTAATTAAAATGATAAATTCCCGGAATGACTTGGGGGAAAGTACACATGACCATGTTACGGTCATATGGCCTGTGCTTTCACCAGAAACTATGCAACTTTAAGAAGATACTAGCCGTATATGAATACGCATTTGGCTCACATACTTGAGTATTAGTCGAAATCCGCAAACGGGCGGATATGTTATAATATAATAATCATTAAGCAGAGTTGTGTAATTAGGAATCACAGTCTTAACCATCTCGAAAACAAATTTAGTCAAGCAAAACTGTGATTGTGTAACCCATGTAGTCTAAATAAATGACAATTATTTCCGAGAAATTATCTTTCTTCCGAAAGGACCGATATATATCCTGCACCTAAAGCCACATACCCCTGATGCCATAAATATCACAAGCGACGTTCCACCCACTGTTGCCATGCCAGCCGCATACGTCATGAATAGTTGCGATGGCGTCATATCCGCTATGTACTCTTGAATCAACATGGCGGACTCCGGCTGTAACAAGGGAGTTGCAAACTGAGAGATACAGTCGCTATAATATTTTTTTCAATTACTCGATTATTTTGACGTCTAGTTATTAAGTTGGTCAAAAAGGAGGTCCTTAAACTTCTTTCAGTTCGAAAGTAAGCATTTTCAAAATGTATGTTATTTTTACTATATTCAAGATGGACATTTTTGTAATTATGAAATACCTGTATATCATAAAACGTTTGAGTTGCAAAAACTAAAGAGTCTGGACAAAGACACTCACCTATTAAATCAAGAGCTCATAAAAATTGAGAAAGGTGATGCCTCCGCCTTAATTTCACTGGAAATCTAAATATCTGGACCAATCAATTCAGCTATTGAATCAAGAAAACATATAAAAGGAAACAGATGACTCGAGGTTCATGACCCAATAGTAACGATTTGACAATTATGGATCGTCCTACCACATGAAGGAAAATGTTGCCCATGGCGTTGATACCCTCGGCCGGGCTGATACCGAGGCAGAAGGCCAAGAGCCGACCCGCGGACTCCACAACGAACTTGATGACACCGAGGTAGTTGAGAACGGACATCGTGAGGATCAACACGACACCTTGCACCAATGCCTGCGAAAAGATGATAGTTCAGATAATCGTGCATACAAATGACGTAGTACACATTTAATCTAGTTAGAATTTAGGGGACCCTAGTCACCAATAAACGTTGTCATGAATGACACTGTCAGGATACACAGGCAACGATGTCCATGTCTAAAATGTCAAAAGCAATCTCTGCTTCTAAAATGTGGTTTCACCAAGGTTGTTTGGAAATTATGTGGATGAACCCGATACCGTGGACTAACGTGGACTACACATATATGTTTACTAGTATCTACTTTACCGTTACAAAGTACCCGGACTAATATACTTGGAAGTTGAATGAATGTTCCAGACATCTAACACGAGTTTCCTTGAAAACAGACACCATGCGATAATGATGCAGATTATGGAATTCAGAATAGAACACGCACGCACTGTTTAGAAAGAATCCTGACCTGAAAATTACACAGACTGAATATGTATACATGTAATTACATACATTTGAATGTTGGAGTTGTCCGTGTAAGAATCTGTATTCGTACATATGAGTGAATGACTCACCCCAAACACAAAATTGTGGTCCGCATATTTCTCGCCAAACATAAAGATGCTTCCCGCCTCTGCGTTGTTCACCAGCTCCGTGAGCCGGGTACCACACCACTCTATTATGGAGGCCCCCCACGGGGTCTTCAGAATGATAAGCCCCATGATGAACTGGAGGGCCATCCCCCAAAATACCGCGTGCCAGTTCACCTGTTTTTTTGTGAAGAACAAAACTAAGTTTAGTAGACAATAGTACATGTATAAAAAAACAACAAATTTATTTCTGATCTCACATATAACAGTTTTAATTAAATAGTGATATTACAATAAGCGTATCATAACCGTTGATAGATCGACAAGAGTTGATTGATAGCGCGTTTAGCCATTTCGAAAGCCACGACTGCCTTGTCGGATGGTCTTGTAGTTTTTTAGGAAAACAACAAAGTTGTCATTTCTGCTGTGGACGATGCTGAAGTCAAAAACGAAACCGACAAAAACAATGATGATGATGATAAAACTGATAATGATGACGGTGATGATGATGATGATGATGATTATGATGATGATGATGATGACAATATTTTTTATTTTTATTTTACAATACCAACCTGTCGTTTGTTGTTGGAGGTAATGAAGAGCAGGAAAGGGAACGCTGCGAGCCCAAACAAGGACCTCAGGTTCTCCGGACTTTTCAGGGCCACCATGACGATGACGTAAATGGTCATGAACAGCGTCATCGCCACGTACAGCACCCTGTGAAACATTGGACAAGTCCATTATCAGGGCCCGTATTCTCCAATCCATTCTTAGACTAAAGACGAAAGATTTAAGAAAATTCTTGAAACTGCTCTGTTCTAAGAACTCATGGTTCTATGGTTACTTCGTATTTACCAACTCTATTTGCAACATTCTCCATTGAGGATGACTTGTTAATGACACAAGTGACATTGGTACCAAGCATATTTGCCAACGCTCATGCATTTGTTCTTAAGTCTAAGTTTGCTAGACTCTATTTATTCTTGAGTCTAAGCATTGGTTTGGTTGGTACATACACAGGTAAACAGAACACTGAGCATGGAACTAGAATGCGAGATCTTCTGTTAGTAACCTCATTTATTAGAGTTTTGAAACCCATTTCTCATGGTATTCAACAACAGTTAATAACAGACGTCAGAATTAAGTACATGTATCTTTCGGTACAAGGCGCAAACGCCTGATATGTATCGTTTGAATATATAGCTGCGTTGTTTTTTTCACGTTCAGGTATAAATATTATTTGTAGCTGAACATTGTGCATTATATGATATTGACATGTACATCGGTGTAAAAGTATGTGATCGTACTTTATTGGATAAACATTGCATGAAAGCCAGTATGCAAAATCACAACCTGTGATCTAGCGAATACAAATATTATCTACTTAGTACGGTGCATGCATACTTTAAACAGATACTAATCGAGAATGCATCGACATGTTGGTCTTGTTACGGCTGCACAATTTTAAAGGATTCAAATACATACTAATATGCATAAAGAAATTCGTGTTCGTATTGCATACATTTTACAGTCATTTTATTTTGATATTAGTTCAATGATATTAGCCTGTTAAAAGAACTTTTTCACATGTTCGGTATTCGTAAAAAATACCATTAAACAGATGTCTGGCAAAACCTACAGCATTTGGACTAAAGAACTCAAATATTATGAATTATATATGTTTATTTGAATAAATAACTTAGTTTGATCTTGTCCACACGAGCAACTCTTGAAATGGTAAGGCCCAGAATTCATATAAGCAATGTCTGTACATTTGAATAACAGCAATGATTTATGATATGGCTAGATTTAAATATTGTCTGAAGGTAATTTTGTTTCGGAATTTATAAAACTTTAAGACTATTGCTGACCAAAATTTAATTTTGGAATTGCAACAATATATCTGCAGAAGTGGCGTACATATAACGATTACGCTAACGGTAGAATTAATATACTAGAAGCAAGTTTTAAAAGAATTGCCGCTCCTTTAGTTTATGTTTTGTTTATAAACCAAACATTTACTTTATTGCGGTGAAATAATGTAATTTATATTGTCGATTTGCTTAGAGATTTAATAAATGAAACTTGCAATGATCCCGATAGGATGAAAAGATGAAAACACAAATTACCGGTACATGCATTCGAGTGCAATTTAAAATATCATATCTAAGTAACATCAGTTATGTTCTTTTCTTTTGATTGATACAAACAAATTTCTTTAACGTTCCTACAGCAATTAAGATAGGCATCCCGATATCCCCATTGGTGAATGGATAGAAATACTCATATCGGAATTTTTTGTCACATTTGCATTTTGCACTTGAATGATATACATCTTGGAAATTTGAGACAGCTTAATGCAATTGGCGAGGAAAATAGGTATATAAGGTGATATATCATACGTCGTAAGTTGTTTGCATTGCTAAATACGTTATAAATTAATAATAAATTGTTTATGATTATCGTGTTTCACATAGATGCTTGGTTATTCCTTAATATTACTTATCGCCTTGCATATGTGTTGATTTTTTTTATTATATTTATATAAAACAATATATTTTAACTTTGAAAACGCTAGTACATATATGCGAAACTAAATTCGTTTTAATTTTGCCCAATCTAGCAACCAAAAACATTCATATTTGCATACATGAAAATAATAAACTTGCAAGCGCAAAAGAAGTCCTCCTAATACTCAACAGGGAGACCATGCAAATTAATGGATCAATGTTTGAAACATATCATTGAACTGTCTTTCTTATAACTTCATGTTAGTCTGTGTCTTAATAGACTTTGAGAAAGAAATCGATGCAATATGCGCTTTGATTTTTTTAAATACAACTTGCTCAATTTGGAGTTCCAAGTCAAATGCTGAATATTAAAAAATCAAACACGATTTAAGTCGTATTAAGTCGTTGGCTTGTGCTTTTAATTTAGATTTTTTTTCTAACATGAAACGTCAATATTAACTCTTTTGCCCTATGTTATATGCTATGATTTTACAAGAAACAACTACAACAACAACAACACAACATCCGTTTAACATAATCAAAACAAAGGTCCATATAAAAATATTATTTTGCAAATTAATATTCGTTTGAAATTAACGTAGAAATATTATGAATTAACCAGTCAATGGCAGAGTATATCTAAAAGATAGCAAATGATAGGTTATGTGAGGTTTTGAAGTCTGGACTAAGACCTGCAGCCTAAAAGGCATTGTAGTGTGCAATAAATTGTTAAGCAAACACATTAATGTCTGTATACACAAATACTTTGAAGTCTTTCCTGAGCATATAAAATGTTCTTTAAAATATTGCAAAGCAACGTCTGGTTCATAATCTCTAACATTCAAACCTAAAGTTCGATTACAAGAAAAATAATAAGTAACACAATTTTCATGTTTCATGATGAATCAAAATCGTCTGTTTTAGTAACTTGTTGAATAATAAAAAAAAAACACATTACCATCTGATGACTTTCCTTGTTTTTCGTTTTTGTACCCTTGAAAGCAATGTCCGTACCAAACTCTTCCATGTTTGAAAGGCATGAGTTTTCTTGAAACTCCTCCATGCTATTAGAAGCACTCCAAACACAGTACAGGCAATAAGCCTCCAAGAGCCTTCATCACCCACGTGGTGTGCCAACGCAAATCCGAAATACACCGAATACGCAACCAACAGACATACTTTCAGTGCCAAGAAAACCCGTGTTTTGTTCACTGCAAGAACACTTTTGATTTGTATGAATTTCTCTGCAAACATGTTTCTATCTTTAGAATCAAGAACCTCAGTCCCGTTTCTGCCTACATGGCGATTATTCTCGTGTTGTACGTCATTTGCGTCGCTGACGTCAAGTTTTGTTGACGTTTGGTCATGAGTGTTGTGGTTTGTGACGTCATTTGTGATATCAATGTCTACATAATAAGAGTCGTTTGATTGTTTCTCCTCTCCAAGAGAAGTGTGAGAACTCTCGCCGCTAGACTGTCGTCTCGAAAAAGTTCCATCTAAATCTGAAATATTTAATTCGTTCAACTCCATATTGAACTTTGCCATTTTGTTTTAGATTCAGTGGCCAAACACAACATTGGATTTATCCACATTATTTGGTTGGCTAATTTTATCCGTCTTAGAAAACCCACACTATTTCGCCAGCCCTCTGTGCAAAGAGATTAAAACGGTAATTAAAGCCACGCGGATTGAAAGGTATACATTCGATGTTTCACCCGACTATGTTTCAGAATTTGGCACATCAAGAATGAAATGCAAATAGATGGCTTACTACGCAACTATGCGTGTGACGTATTTAATCACATTTAAAATTTAAATTGAGATAATCGAATGACAGGTTGTAAATTCGTTCAGAGTCATTCAGTTTAAATCCGATTGAAAGTTCTAAGTGCATTTTAAGAATTGTGTTATGTTATGTGTGAAATGGAAACGAATTCAACAACTATTACCACCAATAACTATCATACTAGTTCAATCTACTTTTCATGATTTGACCTTTCCTGCTTATTTCAAATGATGTCCTATTCAATAGTGCAACTCTTTTGTTCATTCGCTCACTCATTTTATTTATTAAGTGATCTGTCCTCTTCACCTAATCACCTCGTATATTCATTATAGCATCTCTACCCTTAACGGAAACGCCTCTTCTATTTACGAAAAGATCTCATTCATTCGTGAAAAATCTTCTACTCTTAAAGTCACACTTTCACTTCGTCAATATATATATACTTTATTCATTCGTTAAAGCACCTCTCCCAGTCACCAAAGGCCTTCCTCCATTTCGATCAAATACTTAATGACATTGTCTGTTTTATCAAACACATTATTTTTGCATTACATTAGGGTTTTCTCGGCCTTTTTTATATACGTTGTAAATTAGTTGACACAATAAATTATGTTTGTTACAATTACGTACACAAATGCCAATTTCTATGTACTAGTAATTAACCATCTTTTTGTATGTTGACACTAGCCATCCGTTGGGCATGTATAATATTTAATAAGGCGTAAAAATATGTGTATTTTTTAAGATTACATGCCTCAAAAGTAGGGTAGGTAGGCAGGGATTTATTTATTTTTTGGTAAATGGTCAACTTGGAGATTCTAATAATATTACAAACATATCGGTAATATCCTTAAACATTGTTTTGCAGTGGATGCTATCAAAACAAAACACTTATTTATCCAAAAAGCATTTATTTATTGGAAAAAAGCAAATAAAACAAAAAAAATATTTGAAAAACTCAATAAAACGTTCTAGGGTCGAGGAATTTTTTAGGGTAGGTCGGATAACCTGAAACAAACGTATTTTTATGCCTAAGATGCGCACACAACTATGGACTGACTCAAATACTGATACACAGGAACAAATAAAATTGAAACACGGTATGTCGAATATTGGTTGAAAGAGCGTCAACATTTCTTGAGCATCGTGCGCAATCGCTCCGGGTCTGGGATTGAATCGGCGTGAAATGTTAGACAAACTTTATTGCAGAAATTAAACCAAACACCCTTACAATGCTGTGTCTGTTTCCCTTGACATATATTTGGAACTTTGCTGGTATTCAACAAGATACATTCACTATTACCTTTTTAAAGCAAAACTGTCAAGACTGGCAACATATTTGTCGCTGATCTTGGCGAAAATAATTTCATTTTTTTTCTTTCTATTCAATATTAAATGTAAGTCCCCCACCCTCCTCCGTCTTTCCAACACTCCATCATTGTGACCATATACCGATAACGTGATCATAACATTGACATATAAACTTTCGTTCAAGGCATTATGAAACTTCTTTCAGAACGCTTTCCAGCTTGGCAGTCATCAATACCTCATATTGATATCACTGTGAGGAGTTTTGTCACTAAAATTTATACTCCTCCACAGCTATTGTTTAAGAAATAATTTTCGACTTATCGTTGTTAATCGGCCAATAAACAACGTTTGGAGTTCTGATGCGTAGGGGATAGTCCACGAGGGCGAAAGCCTGAGTTATTCAAAAGCCCCGCATCAGAACGACAAAGTGTTGTTTATTGTCCGATTAACAACAATAATGCAAACATTATGTCGATTCTAACATGATTTTACATATATATTTGCAATTGTAATTGGAACTACTTTTTACTGTGCTCCGCTCAGAATCGGGACTTCTTTTTGCGTTGTTTAGTTTAGTTTAAAAACGATAATTGTGTTATTTGTCTATAGAAAAAATAACGAGTATCATGTTAGAATAAAGGATTTATTTCCATCCATCACAAACACATCACGAGCTTAACCTCGTGCTCTTTTGTGTAATATAGGTTAACCGTTAACACGGGATATTAGATATTTTCATTGGATGAAATACTTGGTTTGCCTATGATTGACATTGTGGACAAATCTACTGAGTAGGGATATTATATATTGAACGACACATAATTGATGTAACTCATGTACAAGAGCAGAATGACTGCATTGGGTGAATACGCGTATACCAGACAGCGTTTTTCTAACAGCGACAAAAAGCATTGAATTTCAATATATGTTTGAGTACTATATCCGGAACTATATTTCTCTGGGTATGTAGACCAAAATCCTGTAAAGGGATTCGTCTTATGATATAGTTCTTTGTCTGTAAAGAACCGCTATTTATAGAACGTCAGCTTCAAGCATACTTTGCGAAGAGTGTCATCAGATAAAGTCGCGACACTGACTGACAGGCGACCAAACGAACGATATTTTTAAAGCACACTACCGGTCAGAAGCGGACAAAGTATGAACGATCTAAAGAACTACGGTTGATTTAAGATCCAATGTTTAATACAATTGTATTCAATTATAATACACTTAGTGAATAAATCATATTACATATGTTTTACAAATTATTAATCAACTTTTAATAGCAAAAAGCGATGTTTAAATTATTACAATGTCATTATTCCCCTTAAACTTCCACCTTAATAGTTTCTACTTCTTCCTCTTCTTCTTTTTTTCCTTTATTTTTACTTTATACATTCTTTATACACTGCTGCTCTTTTCCTGCCACTGATTTCTTGTATTATTGTTAATACTAGTTAAACTAGTGGTGCTACTACTACTACTACTACGTCTACTACTACTACTACTACTACTATGTTTACTACTACTACTAATACTAATGCTACTACTACTACTACTAGTACTAATGCTACTACTACTACTACTAGTACTAATGCTACTACTACTACTACTAGTACTAATGCTACTACTACTACTACTAGTACTAATGCTACTATTACTACTACTACTACTAATGCTACTACTACTACTACTACTACTAATGCTACTACTACTACTAATGCTACTACTACTACTAGTACTAATGCTACTACTACTACTACTACTAGTACTAATGCTACTACTACTACTACTACTAGTACTAATGCTACTACTACTACTACTACTAGTACTAATACTACTACTACTACTACTACTAGTACTAATGCTACTACTACTACTACTACTAGTACTAATGCTACTACTACTACTACTACTAGTACCAATGCTACTACTACTACTACTACTACTAGTACTAATGCTACTACTACTACTACTACTACTACTAGTACTAATGCTACTACTACTACTACTACTATTACTAGTACTAATGCTACTACTACTACTACTACTAGTACAAATGCTACTACTAGTACTAATGCTACTAATGCTACTACTAGTACTAATGCTACTACTACTACTACTAGTACTAATGCTACTACTACTAGTACTAATGCTACTACTACTAGTACTAATGCTACTACTACTACTACTACTAGTACTAATGCTACTACTACTACTACTAGTACTAATGCTACTACTACTACTACTAGTACTAATGCTACTACTACTACTACTAGTACTAATGATACTACTACTACTTCTAGTACTAATGCTACTACTACTACTTCTAGTACTAATGCTACTACTACTACTTCTAGTACTAATGCTACTACTACTACTTCTAGTACTAATGCTACTACTACTACTAGTTCTACTAATGCTACTACTAGTACTACTGCTAGTACTAATGCTACTACTAGTACTAATGCTAGTACTAATGCTACTACTAGTACTAATGCTACTACTACTAGTTCTACTAATGCTACTACTACTAATGCTACTACTACTAGTACTAATGCTACTACTACTACTACTAATGCTACTACTACTACTACTAGTACTAATGCTACTACTACTACTACTAGTACTAATGCTACTACTACTACTACTAGTACTAATGCTACTACTACTACTACTAGTACTAATGCTACTACTACTACTTCTAGTACTAATGCTACTACTACTACTTCTAGTACTAATGCTACTACTACTACTAGTTCTACTAATGCTACTACTAGTACTACTGCTAGTACTAATGCTACTACTAGTACTAATGCTAGTACTAATGCTACTACTAGTACTAATGCTACTACTAGTACTAATGCTAGTACTAATGCTAGTACTAATGCTACTAGTAGTACTAATGCTAGTACTAATGCTACTACTAGTACTAATGCTAGTACTAATGCTACTACTAGTACTAATGCTAGTACTAATGCTACTACTAGTACTAATGCTAGTACTAATGCTACTACTAGTACTAATGCTAGTACTAATGCTACTACTAGTACTAATGCTAGTACTAATGCTACTACTAGTACTAATGCTAGTACTAATGCTACTACTAGTACTAATGCTAGTACTAATGCTACTACTAGTACTAATGCTACTACTACTACTTCTAGTACTAATGCTACTACTACTACTTCTAGTACTAATGCTACTACTACTACTTCTAGTACTAATGCTACTACTACTAGTTCTACTACTACTAATGCTACTACTACTAGTTCTACTACTGCCACCACTACTGGTTCTACTACTGCCACCACTACTGGTTCTACTACTGCCACCACTACTGGTTCTACTACTGCCACCACTACTGGTTCTACTACTGCCACCACGACTGGTTCTACTACTGCCACCACGACTGGTTCTACTACTACCACCACTACTGGTTCTACTACTACCACCACTACTGGTTCTACTACTGCCACCACTACTGGTTCTACTACTACCACCACTACTGGTTCTACTACTACCACCACTACTGGTTCTACTACTGCCACCACTACTGGTTCTACTACTACCACCACTACTGGTTCTACTACTACCACCACTACTGGTTCTACTACTACCACCACTACCAGTTCTACTACTACCACCACTACTAGTTCTACTACTACCACCACTACCAGTTCTACTACTACCACCACTACTAGTTTTACTACTACTACTACTACTAGTTCTACTACTACTACTAGTTATAAAAAAAAAAAAAAAAAATCTTCATTATCGTCATCATCACCCTTATCATCACCCTTATCATCGTCATCATCATCATCCATCATCATCACCATCATTATTATCATCATCATCATCGTCATACTATACTTTCTTTGTTCTTTTCCATATACGCTGGACCTTTAATACAAATACATCGCGGGTCAGGTAAGTAAAATGCATAAAATTTCAGTTGTAGCCAGTCGAGATAACATAGAATGGATAATTAGATTTTTGGGTGGTCCCTTTCACGGCTTTCTCGAACAATGTCAGATTTTAATTTACGTTGGGCCAGCCAACTTGACTGTCACATTACATTTGTTTACTATACTATGCTACGAAGAATTTCGATCAAGTTAAGGAAGTAATGTATTGATATTACTATTTAAATATTTATCACTTGTTGACAGTTACTCGTGTTACAGACTAGGGTAAAGGTGGGACCAAAAATACAATTACAAACACATTTCTTTTTTTAAAGATCTTACACCGTTTGCGAATGGGTTTACGGTATTTCGTTATGCTTAATATATATCAGAACCATGACATTAATAAATGGACTATAAACACATATTTAACTAATACAATTAATAAGGAAACACAGATTTTTAATTTAATAAGAGCAATATATGTCAACAAGAAAATATTACAAAATTGATACGATTCGTACATTTCAAAACGCGTACGTACAGTTTTTAAATAAGGTTTTAATCAACAAAAACACATATTTGTTATTAAAGAACTTTTATCGACCTTTCGGCTTACGCCTTTTGCAAGATTATAAACATCAACAAAATATAACCGGCGTTACGTCAAATGAAAAATAAGGTTACGTAAAATAGCGGGAATACATATAACAATTATAGATGTGCAAAGTATGATAAACGGTATCATACATTTGAATGTTATGCCTTCGGATTATGTGAATATACAAATATTTCCTGTAGTAATATGATATATATGGTGTTTTTTTTTGTACAGTTGTAAATTACTTTACAGAAAGTGAACAAATCGGTTACAGATCAATGTATTGCTAGTATTTTACTAACTGGTTTTCAAACAAAATATTATATTAAATTTTATATAAGTATAACACGTTTATTGTTATTATTCCGCACATTTACTCTTACTTCATTTTATGGCAACCTCTTCTTAAAAATAAATAACCTTCATTATAATTTGAATAACCTGGACTGGTATTTATAAAGAATCTTAGTCGAAAATTAAGAAAAATCTTAAAATTCTCAAATTTAATTATTGGATTTTCTAACAAAGTAATGCATTTCTGGAAGATTTTGACACATAATTTGCAATATAATTCAAAGTGTATTAATATCTAGCATTAGTCATGCAAATGTTCCAAAGCATAGTGTTTTAAACACAAATTCTAATTTTGACTTATGTTCAACTTAAGTTAAGAATGGCTTAAGAATCTTTATAAATATGGGCCCCGATTACCAAACTTCAACATAATTACGTAACAAAACGCAAGAGAAAGCTTTAACATTTTTTTTTACAACCAGCAATACATAATTATTTAGCTACACATTAAAACATGCTTTGATTCAAAGAGAATATTGAGTCGTGTTTGTCCTTAATACTTTTATACATTTGGACAGTTTGTAGTAATGGGTCGATATAATATTATTGCAAATGGTTGACACATGATGGCACGATAAAAGAAAACTGTACCATAATTATACAACACAAATTTCATGTTCAACCAATGTTATCATTTAACATGATACATTTACAAGATTACATACAAATACTGACATATACAATGAATAACAAATACTAGTTTCTGTATAGTAGCAGTTCTATTCATATAATTAATGGTGCATATGTAAGACGTCGCGCACAGAAATGTCGCGCATGCGTAACGTCCAAAACAGACACGTTCAGCACCGCTTCTTGTGTTATGCCAGATCACTCACTATACACGGTTGTCTAAAATTGTACTTCAAGCATGTTCGTGTCTAAATTTATAGCCGTCAGAACGTAATATAAGTCACATACGTCACAGTGATGAAAACGATATAAAAATAATAGTTTAAGTGATCAGGGGTCGTATTCCAGAAACGTCGTAAGTAAAATATTATCCTTAGTCTTAAAATTGGCCTTATATTATTTTATTCCACGCTAACCCGAAGTTCTGCTTAGTATTCACTAATTATCAACTTATTATTAACTGCTATTTACTAGACTGTAATTTGATTAAATAATTGATATGTAGTTGTAAAAATATTACTTTACCAAAAAATCGGAACTTTTGAAAGTTTTATATATATTTTTCTGCAATATGACCCCATAATTCTTGTTATTTTTTCATCTCGTGGAATGCCAAGACCACGCAAATCTCAGTATCCTGATACGTGGCTATGCCGTGCTGTTAAACGTTGCTGCAATTTCCGGCGGAACCACGTGGAAGTCGAATAGGGAGTTTCCAAGCGTCTCCATGAATCCGATCAAAACGAGGACACATACCACATTCAGTATGAAGCCAATACGTACCTGGAAAGGCAATCAGGCTTCAGGGTAACTATATTATCGGAAACATACGAGTCCATGCACATATATAGAAGTCTGCAAGGATTTTAATATAGGTTCAGGATAGTATGTATTACCCATGACAAGATGATGTGTCGCGTACATCAACCGTATTTGGATGTCAAAATCACGGTCACAATATTTAGGTCAAAGGTCAAGGATTTTCGTTTCCGCTCGATACCGTCTACTTGAATGGAGTTTCAAATTACTTCAGAGTTATATTCCCCATGACCAGATGAGGTATATGGAACATCACCAATGATTGTATGGCAAAGGTCAAGTTCACAATTCAAGGTCAGAGGTTAAATATTTATCTGGAACATAATATTATATGTCATGGAGCGATTTTCAAATGACTTCGAAGACATAACCATCATGAGATTGTATGTTGCGCACAAGAACCAGGTCTGTTGCTTGAAGGTCAATGCCACATCAAGAGATCAAAGATCAAATATAAATACGTCCATCCATATGTCATTTCCGCTCCATAACCTCTAAATGCCTGTAAGGATGTTCATATCACTTTAGATTATTATTCCCCATGACCAGATGATGTGTCGCGTACATGACCAATGTTTGTCTGTCAAAAGTCAATTTCTTAAAATCAAATATTTTTCTGGAGCCTTTTTCTGGCATAAAGGGCTTTTCCTATTTATATTTCATATTTGAAATGTCACGCGCTTGAATCGGGCTTGACGTTTAAACGTCAAGGTCAAAATTAGAGGTCAAAGGTCAAATATAAGACAATAGTCCGGACCATGCAAAGAGGGATTCTTCTATATCTTGGAGCAAATTGATCAATATCATCAGAGGATGTGTCCAAGGCAAGAACAAGGTCTGTGGGTCTAAGGTCACAAAAATGTCAAATATAAGATACATTTTTTGTATGAAGCAAAATATAATTGTGTCCGACATTGGAGGATTTTAAAATAGCTTGGCTGGAATGATGATCATTATGAGACGATGAGGACCAGGTCTATAGCTGAAAGGTCAAGGTCACTCTAAATATTTGTCCTAGGCTTAAATGCTTTCCTCTGACAATCATATATTGTGGGGGCAAACACCACATCATGTGACAAACTTTGTTTTAAATCTATGCACAAATACCAGCTTAAAAAACCGGTTGCTTCCCGGCTTTGTCAGTGGCAAATATAAAATTTAGCGTTCGAAACCAAGCACTGTTTACCTTTGCATTGCGTGTACGTACCATATCAGTGACTTTTACGTATCCGTATGAAAAGATGACCGCATTTGGAGGCGTTGCCACAGGCAACATGAACGCAAAAGAGCACGCTATCGCCGTCGGGTACATCAAATATATTGGACTCAGTTTCAGATGGATAGCCTAGAAGAAACAACGTAACAAATAAATTAATCGTATTTAATGCTTACTCCGAATATATTAGTAAATGCAAATACTCTTAAAATAATGGATCATTGTTTAATATTATAAACAAATATGTACTGACAACATATAAATTCGTGTTTAATAAATTGTAATCAATAAATATTGTCAAAATATGGATCGTTGTTTAATACATGTATTATATACTTATAAAACTTGTTAATAAAAACCGGTTTATTATTATAAAACACATTTTAGAAGTGTATGTATTATATGTACGATGTTGTCAGTCTCAATATCATATAAATAACACATGGCTGAGAGGATGATATTATATAAATAACACATGGCTGAGAGGGTGATATATAAAATAATATCAACCAGAGAAATGTTATATCAACCGAGGCGGTAGCCGAGGTTAATATGACTTTTCAAGGGTTGATATTATTTATATCACCCTCTCAGCCATGTGTTATTTATTTTATTACACCGAACAATCCGTATAACACTTTGAAATAATAAACTTCGTGATTTTGTTTCACCATAACTTTAATGTAGACTCTATTAATAAATGCTACGCAAGCCGAGGCTTGACATAACCATTTCACAATAGAATAGTTATCTAGTTAAAACATTGCAGAATCAACCTTCCGTACTTTCCAATGCTTCGCAGACATGACCATAACCTTTTACCGGCATAACCATTGAGTGTGTACTGCTATATTTAGACGTGTCGATTTTAAAGATGGCGTGATCGATACGAAGTTTCTACAGCGCGTTGGATTAAAGCGGTTATAAACATGGAGAAATACAGGCGAACGTTATAGTGTGATTCAAAAAGGAATAATATACAGTTGATGGAAAGTCTTAAATGGATTTTCAGATCACATAACGGATAAATGTGTGGCATAATCTGTAAACAAATTGTGCAGTGACGACACAAACCAGTTGTCAATGGACTGATATTATTACATGTGTGTTGTGTCGTGTTTAAACACGTAACTGAAGAAACCATGAATGGGTGATGTATAAAATTATTTTGGACGCCAATCTTGATAATCGGATACAGGTTTGGAAAGAAAATGCGAATTTAAAGATATTTAACCCATATAAAGGCTTTGTAGGATCATATTTTTCTCAAATCATATTGTTCACACACCAGTGAAGAACAGGGTCTCATTTGTCACATCTTTCAGTGCGAAAAATGCGATAGGCCTATTAAGGGGTATGCGCGAGGATCACATAATAATATGATTTTATTGCATTTCAAAAATTGGGTTCAATCACAAACTTCACAGAAAATCTGAAGGATACGAATGTGATATGTGAAAGATTTGAATTTTCACACGTGTGAAGAATGAAATCCTATTTTTCACAGATGTGAAAAATATGATTTGTGAACAATATGGTCCTACAAGGCTTACTGTTCACATACCAGATTTGCGACTATGGGCATCATCAAAGTGCACGTGGCGGTGTTGCTGGTCACTTCCGTCAAGGCGGCCACGATGTAGCACAGCACCAAGTTGAGGACCCAAGGGTCGAGGTAGTCCAGGACGGCCAGCTTCTCCCCTACCCAGGCAGACAGGCCGGATTTCTGTTGGCAAATTGTATGACTAAGTATAGAGTGCAAGTGCACAGAAAGAAAAAACGGATTTCTGTAGGCAGATTGTGTTTCTAAGTATATAGTGCACGTGCCCAGACAGACAGGCCTGATTTCTGTAGGCAGATATTGTGTTTAAGTATAGAGTGCACGTGTACCGACATTCAAGCCTGATTTCTGTAGGCGGATTGTGCGTTTAAACATAGTGTGCAAGCGCCCAGACAGACAGACAGGCCGGATTTATGTAGACAGATATGGTGTTTAAGTATAGCGTGCAAGTGCCCACACAGACATACCTGATTTTTGTATTCGCAAATATTGTGTTTAAGTATAGCGTGCAATAGACCAGACAGAAAGACCTGATTTCTGTATTCGCAAATAGTGTGTTTAAGTATAGCGTGCAATTGCCCAGACAGACATACCGGATTTTTTTATTCGCAACTATTGTGTTTAAGTATAGCGTGCAATTGCCCATACAGACAGACAGACCTGATTTCTGTATTCGCAAATATTGTGTTTAAGTATAGCGTGCAATTGTCCAGAGAGAAAGACCTGATTTCTGTATTCGCAAATATTGTGTTTAAGTATAGCGTGCAATTGTCCAGAGAGAAAGACCTGATTTCTGTATTCGCAAATATTGTGTTTAAGTATAGCGTGCAATTGCCCAGACAGACAGACCTGATTTCTGTATTCGCAAATATTGTGTTTAAGTATAGCGTGCAATTGTCCAGAGAGACAGACCTGATTTCTGTATTCGCAAATATTGTGTATAGTGTGCAATTGCCCAAACAGACATACCGGATTTTTTTATTCGCAAATATTGTGTTTAAGTATAGCGTGCAATTCCCCAGACAGACAGACCTGATATCTGTATTCGCAAATAGTGTGTTTAAGTATAGTGTGCAATTGTCCAGAGAGAAAGACCTGATTTCTGTATTCGCAAATAGTGTGTTTAAGTATAGCGTGCAATTGCCCAGACAGACATACCGGATTTTTGTATTCGCAAATATTGTGTTTAAGTATAGTGTGCAATTGCCCAGAGAGAAAGACCTGATTTCTGTATTCGCAAATAGTGTGTTTAAGTATAGCGTGCAATTGCCCAGACAGACATACCGGATTTTTTTATTCGCAAATATTGTGTTTAAGTATAGCGTGCAATTGTCCAGAGAGAAAGACCTGATTTCTGTATTCGCAAATATTGTGTTTAAGTATAGCGTGCAATTGTCCAGAGAGAAAGACCTGATTTCTGTATTCGCAAATAGTGTGTTTAAGTATAGTGTGCAATTGTCCAGAGAGAAAGACCTGATTTCTGTATTCGCAAATATTGTGTTTAAGTATAGCGTGCAATTGCCCAGACAGACATACCGGATTTTTTTATTCGCAAATATTATGTTTAAGTATAACGTGCAATTGCCCAGGCAGACATACCGGATTTTTTTATTCGCAAATATTATGTTTAAGTATAACGTGCAATTGCCTAAACAGACCGGTATTGTCTTCCCAGCATATTCTAACAGGACACGCGCAGAGTTTACTATAGACAAAAAACAAAATTTGCCGCTGTTAAATCTCCAAAAAACAATCCGAAAAAAGTTCCGAAACTGTACAATATTTTCGCATTGTAATTGCAGAATATGTTGTCAGGTCTTGATAGAATAGAAATTTCGCTTTATCGTTGTTTATCGGCTACTTAACAACGTTTTATCGTTCTGATGCATAAGAATTAAACCACTCGGGCGTTATTAGCCGACATACACCTCAAAATCGAATTTTTTCTAAAGTAGACAAGTGCCCAGGCAAACAAACCGGATTTCACAGATTACACAGACTAGTTTAGAACACTTGTTTTATTGATAACATTTCGATTATATTAAAAGTGTTCCGGCTAGGAAAGGTTTAACCGTTTCGTTTAAAACACGAAATGTGAACATAAATCGTTGAATTTCACTGAGAAAAGTTTATCTGAAATTTTCAGTTAAGAACAACATAATTTAAGATATTCCTTAGGAGCTTTAGATCTATAATTACAGGCCCAGGGCCCATATCCTCAAAGCTCCATCGGGAAAATTGCTTAAAATCATAAAATCCTTAAGTCTGTGGCTGGTTTATTTAAAGTTTATTTTCTATAAAATGGTTTTAATTTGGTAAAGAATCAACAGATACTTATTATTTAACCATATTTCAAAAATAAAATAATGACTTTTACAAGGACAATTTTATTTGATTTTTTTTCACTTGAATATGACTTAAGTTAAGATTTTCCCCCTTAGGAGCTTTGTGGATACGGCCCCTGTTCTATAAAACTGAGTTTTACTGTGGCGGCTTTGGCCATGGCGAAGCCTCCTCCCAACAGGAACACCACGCCCCACGGGACCTTCTCCGCCGCCTCCTTCCACGATATTAGGGGCTTAAGGGGCTCCCTTGTACCTGCGGGCAATATGAAAAGTGCATATGTTGGATAATATTTTTCACAAATCACATGTTTCACACCAGTGAAGAATAGGATCTCATTTGTCACATTATTAAGTGAGAAAATATGGTCATACAGTACCTAACTGCATCAAGCACTGTAGGACCATATTTTTCACAAATCATATTTTTCACGTCTGTAAAAAAGGAACTCATTCTTCACAGGTGTGAAAATTGAGATCTTATTCTTCACACATCACAGTCTTATTCTTCACATTTTCTGTGAAGTTTGTGATCGCATCAAGTTTTTGATATGCAATAAAATCATATTCTTCTGTGATCCTCACGCAAACCCCGTTTTTGGCGATTCACATTCTTCACACTTAAAAAAGTGACAAATTAGATCAGATTCTTCACAGGTGTGTGAAAAATATGATTTGTGAAAAATGTTATCCTACAAAGTACATTTTAATACATGTATATTTCAAAGAAAGACGGATGGTTAAAGAGGGACTGTCTTATACTGTATAGATTTATTTCATGTTTCTTTCGTTACCCACTAACAAAAACCCGTTTTATATAACAAACGAGATAAACGTCAACATCGACAAAATCTATTACTCTTATCGGATTGGAAAAAGGGAGATATATTTTCTGTTGATAGAGACCCGTTTATCGTCCAGCAACGGCTACATTCGGTTTTGAATAAGATAATAAGAACTGCGCATGCGTAATCAATCGAACTGACTTGTATAGACTCTGTCAATACATGTATATAATAGTTCGCTGCCCAGCGAATTATTATTTTAGTTTTAAAGTTCTCTCTTAATACGCATTTCTGAACATATGGTATTCTCAACATTTATTATTTAAGATTTTAAAAATATACTGACACCATTAGAATCAATAGATGGTTTTACATTATAATTTGCGTACAAAATCTTACAGTCCCTCGTATGTGTAATACATCAAACACTATCACGAATGACTCTAAGCAATAAATCATCGTGATATAATCTTTAAAATCAAACTATAAGAAAACAGAGATTCATCCGAATGGGATACGATATTTAAAAAAAAGGAATATTGCAGTTATAATGAGGGATTGGATAATACATCTTCATCATCATTTACCTAATGTTAAAGCTACGCAAAAGGTGATATTACAAAGCTTAAAATAAATGCATAGTCTGGTATGTGTATGTTTATGTAGTACATCAGCTTAATCACTAAATGTTCGGTTTGTTATTTATTTTTTATTACAAAAACACTGTTCCTCCAAGTTTCTATTTGAATATCTTAGAGACAAGAATTAAATCCGATTATAGCATAAAAATTCCGTTTTCAGTCGGTTATAGGGGACACAAAGGGGTCGCTTATCGTAAAAAAGGTGTATTATTCAGTAAAGTACATGTAAAATCGAATTTTAAATTTCGAATCGAGGTCAACACTGAAACAAAATATCAACTAACTAGTGCGATTCCATCTCCGCTGAACGCGGCCCTGGTAATGTAATATTAAAAACTTTTTTCCGAACTATAAATAATGTCATACGGGTGCGATTTTAGGTTACTTTATACTGTAAAAATACGATCTTATAGAGATTTACCCATTTGTATCGGGTTTGCTACTCTAGATGTATGTTTTTATGCTATAATAGCGACAGTGCACCTTTTTGGTCGTTAACGTCCGCTGAGGCCCTTAACATGCGGGCCTCGGCCGACGTTAACGACCCCAACAAGGTGTATTAATAGAGTTTTAGAGTTTATTGCTTTATACATTGGACATCTGTCCATGAGTATACAATACTTATTATACAAACATATTTGCAATAAATCAGTCACATAAATAGTATGTAAATAAAGTACACAAGAGACACATTTACACATACATGAATTGCAGCGAGAGGTATATCATTATACATGAAACAACTATGTATATCAAATATATTATATTGTAAGATTATTAAGAAAAATTAATCATAGTACTGATTAAACAAATTTCGGAGTTTGAAAGCCATGTTAACATATAATGCAAGGTTATTATTAGTTCGATCATTTTCTGACTTCATTAACCCAACAAAATATACACACTTGGTCTTTTCCAAGAATATTTATCAATATACAATTTTCTAATTTCTGTATAAAGATTACACTCAATTACAAAGTGATACTCGTCTTCTAGTACATTACAACTATTACATCGTCTCTCATCAAATGGAATTGAAACAGGTTTATGCCATCTTCCAGCCTCAACATTTAATCTATGTGAAGAAACTGTACTAAGTCACTTCTAAACTTGCATGTTTTAACATTTGCAACAAGTAAGGTTGCAATTTAAAATCACAAAACATTGTATAAGTTATAGCTCTAGACGAATTATTAAGCTCAGACATCCAATGTTGTAAAACTTCATCGTTCAATCTTAACTTTTTCTCAGACAGAAACATTTTATGATCACCTACACTTTGATTTAGCCATGCATATTGAAAACCAAGGGCTTGTAAAAGAGAACATACAGATTTAGCCCAATTTTTTACATTTGGCTTATTTTCCATTTCGTTACACATATTGTTGTACACACATTAAATATATTTACAGTCCTCTGAACAAGTTTTAGCCAATATCTAACTACATTCACAGCCCTCGTAGTACGGAGAGAGTTTCTACCTAGTTCACCGTATACTATCCCTGTAATATTCACTGTTAATGTTCGGAAAGCTGCACGATATAGTCTACCTAAAACATCGTTTGGTTTCGTCTGGTTGAAAAAGTAAATATTATATGCATCTCAATTTCTTAAATTACCACTTATCTGATGGAAACTTTAATTAAGTATTTTTCCAAATGTATTAGTTTATGTATCTGTCAAATCTAACGTAAACTGTGAATGTCTTCTTTGATATTAAACTTACAGTGTACATGCCTTTAAGATTACCGGTTGATGATTTAGTCATACCACGAATTTCATCAACCCTATGTTGAAATAATAGTCAAAACGCTGATAGCGTAGAAAGACAGTTGGCGAGAAAAGGAAAGAAACCACAATCTAGGGAAATTTATTGTAAACATTTTCTAACCGAAAGGAAATATTTATTTGAATGAAATTTCTGCAATGCCCTTTTTACACAAGACAAATGGAACTACTCGTTGTTACCGGTATACTACCTACTTTCAACATCTTGGTAGACATATAGTTAAAAATTAATTAGTTTTGTATGCAAACTACTTAATGCAAACGCAATAATATGAATAACAGTCAACGTTGAGCTTATATAATTTGGGGGTATCGATTGTCAGTGCTACGTAGCCTGCAAAGTAAAAAGTAGGTCCCGCCATTAAATGTCTCAAAGTCGCCCTACTTAAGACCGTTGGCTTCGCCAATAGTCATACATCAAAACGCTAACAGCGTAGAAAGACTTTTGGCGACACAAGAAATATGTGAATAATGAGTGCATTTTTGCTAAAAAGGAAACATTTGATTGAATTTCATTCAATTTCCCACCTTTAAACTTGATAATATGGCTTCTCAATCAGTAGTATACGATATCATAACAAACATTAATTTGTAAGTCACGAACAAATATTTTTCAAGCTAATTATATAATGCAAACGGAATTATATATATGCAATTAATGGCTTCTTATTCAATAGTATATACGACATATAACACAAATTATTTGTAAGTAACAAAAATATGTTTAAGCTATACATGGCAGTTAACAAGTCAATCTGCAACGAGCCATGCAGACTAACCGATAAAGCGTGGTAATTAGGAGCATCGATTGTTAGTGATTCGTAGCCTACTGAATCAAAAGGAGGTGCTCTCCATTTTCCATGCTACAGTTTAAAATTAACACATTGCAGTAATTTGTTGTGAACAATTTCAGAATAAGAATCGGTAACAAGAAATAACACTTTTACAACGAGTCAAAAATAACCAATGTAGCGCATTAATTTAGTGGTCTTAATCCAGGACACCCAGGTGAACATTTTGGTTACATTCAAGTAAATAGCGAAAAATGGGGTGTCATTAATTTGACGCAACATTTTAATGAATTGGCTTTATTTGTAATAGATCACATGATATACACATTATAATACACTGACATACATTATCTTACATAATAAAAAGTTAAGAAAAAATTCGTGAATCTTTGCTGTTTTGAAGAAGGATCTATTTATGTTTCGATTTACTGACTCGTAGCCTGCAAAGAAAAGACGTAGTTTTCCGCGCTGCCTGTTTTGGAAAAATCCCTCTTAAAAGACCGTTGGCTTCCGCCAACAGTCTAAAAATGAAAACATCTTTTATTTAATGGTGCAATTTGGACATCTTAAACATTACCTGACGGTCTTCGGCAGAAGATTTTCGGAATGTTGGATGGAAACACAAACAGTATAGTGGCTACAAATATTGCGGGGACGCCGTCCTCAACAAAGCTGAAAAATAAAATGGCGGAAAATGCACTTCGAAGTGTATTCGTGCCACAGGACTAAGCTATACAGCGTGAACTTTTATATATTTGTATATACTAGACAGCTCCATATTATGAGTTTTCTGTTTAGTTACTATAAATGGACTACACAAAAACCTTATGTCTACGACAAGTGCATCAATGGGGGCAATTTCAGGAAAAAACACACTGAACTATTGTTATTTTAGTATTGATATATAAACAATAAGAAAATAATAAGTTTACGAGTGGAAAAGGAATAACACGATCTGCAATGATTCATCGTTATAAATACTTTGCATTTCTGCTGTACTCTAATGTAAGGGAAGTAATTAGCTTGTGAATTTCCGGTGGATAGATTTGCTGAGTTGAAAACAAGTGAAATTCAATAACTTTATAAGCGATTGCAACTTTGAGCCAATAATCATTTCTGTCGAGCCCGCTTGCGGTCAGCTCGACTTAGTTGTCACAATGGCGGTTCGGTGTATGCGTGTGCGTGCGTCCGTCCTTATGTGCGTGCGCGCGTACATGAATGCGGGCGTGCGTGTATCCGTCCGATCTTGTCTGTAACTTCATCATTTATCAGGCAATTTTAAAATAACTTGCCACAAATGCACCACGTGGGAAGACAGGGTTTCGCGCGCAAGACCTGTGTCCCTAGCTCAAAGGTCAAGGACACACTTAGAGGTCAAAGGTCAAATATGGGCAAAATACAGCTTGTCAATCCTGTAACTTCATCATTTATCAAGGTATTTTAAAATAACTTGCCACAAATATTCACCATGGGGAGACGGCGTTTCGCGCGCAAGACCTGTGTCCCTAGCTCAAAGGTCAAGGTAACACTAAGGGTAAAGGTAAAATATGGGTATAATAGAGCTTGTCTAGCCTTCATCAAGGTTACTTAAAATAACTTGCCACAAATGATCACCATGTAGAGACGGCGTGTCGCGCGCAAGACCTGAGGGCATATGTCAAAGGTCAAAGTCACACTTAGAGGTCAAAGGTCAAATATGGGTATAAAACAACTTGTCCGGAATGTAACTGCATCATTCATCAGGGAATTTTAAAATAACTTACCACACATGTTCACCAATAGTAGACGGCGTGCTGTGCGCAAGACCTCGGTCGCTATCTCAAAGGTTAAGGTCACACTTAGAGGGAAAAGGTCAACTATGGGCATATTGCAGTTTCTCCTGACTGTAACTTCATTCTTAATCAGGGAATTTTAAAATAACTTGCCACAAACGTTCACCATGTGGAGACGTCGTGTCGTGCGCAAGAAGTCACTAACTCAAAGGTCAAGGTCACACTTAGAGGTCAAAGTTCAAATATGGGTATATTACAGCTTGTCCGGAAGCAAATGTTCACCATCATTCATAAGGGAATTTTAAAATAACTTGCGACAAATGTTTACATGAAGACGGCGTGTCGCACGCAAAACCTGTGTGATTAGCTCAATGGTCAATGTCACACTTAGAAGGTCAAATATGGGCATATTACAGCTTGTCCGGAAGCAAATTTTCACCATGTAGAGACGACCTGTCGCACGCAAGACATGTGTCCTTAGCTTAAAGGTCAAGGTCACATTTAGAGGTCAAATGTCAAATATGGGCATAATATTGCTTATCCGGACTGTTCTGCTGGTTATAAAGTGTAATTTAAAATAATCACAATATAAGTTGCTTTTTTAACAATGTGCTCGACATGTTGCCAATATGCATAAATTATAACTATCTTTTGAATGAGTTTCACTAATTTATTTATTATCAGAATTAGTGGAGGATTTTGTTCGGGTTCTAATTGAACTGGGAGGGATTACGTCCAGGTATGCAAAACTGAGCAGGAAGGATTGTTTCCGGATACCTAATCAAAATAGAGGAGTACAATTATCTAAAGATAGTAAAAAAGAAGACACGAACTTTTCTTTGAAAATGTGCCCCCATCCGTATTCCCCGCCCAGGTCACGTGTGATCCAGAGCACGGCGAGCACGATGAAATGAGCGGACACCGCGGCCTGGCCGAACCTGAATTGAATGACACGTGACACGTTTGAACACCATATTACAGTTGGATAACTGACGGCAGGTATAATATTTGATTGAGCATCCATTTCAGCAAATTGATGCGCTTTTGAGGCTATAATAAATTATAAATTCGCAACTTATGTTGCTGAACAAATATAAATTATATATAATACAATGGATTAAATCTAAATTGCTTATGTTTTAATAAATTTAAGCACTAATCCAATTTTATGAAATTATGTGTAACTAATACTAACTATATATAGCGTTACTAAATCGGACTGACAAAGAGAGACGTGCCTATATAGGCAACACGCTTCTGTCATCTATTCAAAGCATGTGCGATTTTGTTAAAATGTTTTCATGTATTCTACGCGTAATGACCATTAGAAAGCCACATGATTAGTGAAAAAACTAACTCACGTGATCGGCCCCAGCTTCTCGTACTGTCTGCGAATGGCCGCCTTCACCCGCGCCTTCCCGGCCTCGTTCTTGCTGCCACAGCAACCCCTTTAAGAGAGAGGCCTTATATAGGAAATGGCTATTCGACGAATACTTCTAATTGACCACACGACGAGATTTGGTTGACAATGTGTTTATCCATTCAAAATCTAGGACTATTGATCATACGACCAGATATGATTGACAATGTGCTTAACCACTTAGAAAGATAGGACATAACTGTTTGACGGTGATGTCTTGTAAAAAAATTCTTATACTAACAATGGGCACCGTGCGGCCAACTTTTAGGCGACGTGCGTTTACCGCACGTCTGTCGCGCGTTTTCACTTTTAGGAGACCGCAGTTGTGTCTGCGAATCGTGCGATTGACGAGCGTCTGTTCTACGGCGACCTTACGGTCACCGTGCGACTTTTCATGACGACGCACGACCAGCGCATAATAATCGCACGATCACCGCAAGTTGTACGCACGGTCGCCGAAAGACTGCAATGGTAATGTGGCAAAAACACGAATATTAATATTTTTTCATAAATATCCTGCATGAATTAGAGCCATTTACGACTTTTAATTTGACATGTATATCAGAAGATGCTATGGTTAAATTTTCAAATTTGTCAAAAAAACATTTTTTCACGTAGCAGTATGATTGTAACACAAGTGAAGTAAAGAGATACTATGCCAAATGTGTTCTAAAAGCATTCAAATAATCGCTGTTATTTATACGATGCACACAGCTCCTTGCGGTCACCGTGCGATAATCGCACGTGTCTTGCGGTGAGCGTGAGTTGTCAGTTTCTTTCTTGCGTCGCCGATTCGTTTATCGCAAGGAAGTCGTGCGACGTCCGCAAGTGCACCTTGCGTACTTGCGACAGGCAAGTTCGAAGCTTACAACGTAGAGTGCCCGTAGGATTATAGCACGATGTTCGCACGGTGCCATTACGGAGCCCGCACGATGGGTGATCGACGCAAGGCCGACGCATCAACTTAAGCGCTTGCGCCAATGTCTGTTGCAATTGTTGCGGCGACCTTGCGAACTAGGAAAACACGCACGGGCGCCGTAGATCCGAAGCACGTTTTTGACAAAAACCTCGACGTAAGGTCGACGCAACCCGGTTGTGACCGAGGCTTTATTTATATAAAGCACACAGCGCATTTGCGATTGCCTCACGTTTCTTGTAGCGAGCGCGAGGTGTCAGTTTGTTGTTTTTTGCGGCGCCGGTGCGTTTATCGCTAGGTACCCGTGGGTACTCCGCAAAGAAGTCGTACGACTTGAATAAGTTTTTAGCACGATAGGTTGGTATTAATATTAAAGAGGGGCTCTACGATTTTGTACGAAAATTATAATGTAAAACCAGCCATTGAGTCTAATGATGTCAGTGTATTTTATGCATTGACCAGCTTGCGTGGTTCGAAATTATCAAATTTCAAATGATAACATTACAGGTGCTGCAGTAAAAAAAAATGTACTCCTATATATATATGAGGTCGGTATACACCTGTTTTGTGGATTCTGCCCGTACAAAACGCTCAGATTCCACCGATTACGTCTAATTATTTGGACTACAAATTTTACATTTTTATTATGCGAGTACAGTTTATTTCTTTTTGGTTTTCCCGACTTAGGCAGTGCCTTAATTGGTATTATTATAATAAATGGTTAGAATAACTTGACATTGACTCTGTTATGTTCCAGAAATGCGTATTAATTGAGATATTAAAAACTAAAATAATTCTTCGCTGCGCAGCGATTTATTATACACGTGTATATACAGCGTCAAGACAGTTCAGATCGGCTGTTGGCGCATGCGCAGTTGTTGCTTTCTTATTCAAAACCGAATGTAGCCGTTGTTGTAGGATAAACGGGTCTGTATCGACAGAAAATATGTATTTGCATTTTTCGATAAAAGAAATCGTTTTGGTCGATGATGACGTTTTTTTATGTTATACAAAAGGGTGTTTTGTCAGTAACGAAAAACACATGAAATAAATAATTATATAAAAAATTAGACAGTTCCTCTTTAAGCTTTACACGGTGGATTTGTATGAATTTAAATAGTTGTAGTTTATTCGACACATATATGCATTTTAAGCTTGCACATTAGAAGTTCGGTGTTAATCAGTACAAAGATATTTCCGAACACTAACTTGAATCTAATGAAGAAGATGTACAACCAAAACCAGACAACCACGACCAGCGTAAAGGACAGAGGGACGCCGAGTGCCATCCACATGCCGAATGTCAGAGGTGAATTCTTGATGCCGTACTCGTTCAGTTTTCTGCAACAACAACAGACATGGGTTAGGTTTGTTTCGTTTCAACTTTCCATATCTAATTTTGGTTTTGGAGCAATTGGAATATACGATGTGAACCTACGGATGTACTAGTATACGCCAACCACATGGACTAAATCATCGTAATAGATATAGAGAATTTCTGAATAAATGTATACAATTTATTTTATATAACTAGAAGATAGGACCCCGTGAAAGCACCATTTCTCCCAGTTCAACTCACAGATCCAGCTGTCCTTTCATAACGAGGTTTGGACCAGTCCCGGTGAGGCTGCCTATGCCCCCGCAGTTGGCTGCGTACGCGATGCACAGCGTGAGGCACTTGCACGTGCGCGCGAACGCCTCGTTGTCATTACCTTCTAGGACGTTGTCCCTGAAAATACAGTTGTAACATACGTGAAGGCCGTTATATAGGACATTGTCTCTAAAAGTACAGTTCTATACATATGCATAGGTCGTCTTAAAGGACGTTGTCGCTGAAAGTACATTAGTATAAGTATAGGACGTTATTAATATATATGAGTATGAACTTGTCGCTGAAATTACAGTTGTAAACATAAGTATAGGCCGTTATATAGGACATTGTCTCTAAAAGTACAGTTCTATACATAAGCATAGGTCGTCTTATAGGACGTTGTCTATGAAAGTACAGCTGCATATATAAGTTGATCACATGCTATACGTTGTCTCCCGTGTAATACAACCATTACGAATATTTCTATCTTACACATGTGTAAGATAACATTTTGAGCGTTTTCATTGGCTACATATTATTAGACTGACCAATCGCATGATGTTATTTTGGTGAAATGGCGTCGTCAACATGAAATGACGTCATGTCAATACACAACTTTTAGGATTTATCAACATGTTTTGATAAAATGATACGGTTTTTTTTCGTTTAAAAACATGTGATAAAAAAGATCTGACACTCGTTGTCATTTCATACCATATTTTATTAAACTCGTCCAGGAAATTCGTTAGTAAACTCGCCAAAGGCTCGCTTACTAACAAAATTCCTGAACTCGTTTAATAAAATATGGTATGAAATGACAACTCGAGTCATATCCTATATATAGGACGTTATATAGGACTTTGTCTTTGAATGTACACACTTGTACAGGACGTTATATAGGACGTTGCCTTTGAATGTACATAAAAAAGTACAAATGTATGAACAGGCATATGTCGTTATATAGAACATTGTCTATGTATAAGGCGTTGACTCTGAATGTAAACGCAACTATAGGACGTTGATTTGGAATGAAGACACTATTATACCTGAAGGAAAACACAAATATAGGACGTTGACTCTAGATAGAAAACAGACGTTGACTCTTTATCTTAGGACATTGAATCTGAATGTAAACACACAATATAGGACATTGACTCTGAATATAAACACACAATATAGGAGATTGACTCTTAATGTAAACACAATTGTAGGGCGTTGACTCTAAATTTAATCACCCAATATGGGACGTAACTCTGAATGTAAACACACAATATAGGACAATGACTCTGATTGATACCTTATACTGTATTTTCAATAGTATGGGCCCGTGTCACGTTTCTGACTGAGAGATATCGAATATACGGGTCAGTGTCAGCGGCCAGTCGTCTAGTCGCCATTCAAAGGCAGCTGTTAATTGTAATGACAACTCGCCTAGAGACTTGTGAACAGGGTTACAAAAATAAATTACAGAAGTGCGATCAGAAATTTTAGCAGTCATTATAGCTGAGAAACTTCTCTCAAATTTGCTTATAAACTTATGATTATCGGAGCGTTTTCATGTCGATAAAAATGCGTAGTGTTTTGAAAACTATTTGATTTAAAGTACAATTAAAACGGATACTGCAGTTGTTTATGTTTTTATACTGTGCAATGTATACATTAATTAAAAAGCGCAAATTGTTAATGAAAATATGACGGTACTGGAATATCGGAACTAAATGTTATACAAAAAATACTAATAATGTCTCCTAGGCCACAAAGTTCAAAATAGTTAATACCAATCTATGCGAATATTCGATTGAATGAAAAAGCGAATATTCGAATATCGATTTTGGTATTCGATACCATCCCTAGTAATCACCCAATACAGGACATTGACTCTGATTGTAAACACCCAATATAGGACATTGACTCTGAATGTAAACACACAATATAGGACATTGACTCTGAATGTCAACACACAATATGAGCATTGGGTCTGAATCTAAACACCCAATATAGAACATTGACTCTGAATGTAAACACCCAATATAGGACATTGACTCTGAATGTAAACAATTAATATGAGCATTGGGTCTGAATGTAAACACCTAATATAGGACAGTGACTCTGAATGTAAACACCCAATATTGGACATTGGCTGTCAATGTAAACACCCACTATAGATGTTGGCTCTGAATGTAAACACAATCGTAGGGCGTTGACTCTGAATGAAAACACAAGAAAAGGACATTGGCTCTGAATGTAAACACTCAATATAGGACATTCACTCTGATTGTAAACACACAATATGAGCATTGGGTCTGAATCTAAAACACCCAATATAGAACATTGACTCTGAATGTAAACACCCAATATAGGACATTGACTCTGAATGTAAACATTTAATATGAGCATTGGGTCTGAATGTAAACACCTAATATAGGACAGTGACTCTGAATGTAAACATCCAATATTGGACATTGGCTCTGAATGTAAACACCTAATATAGGACATTGACTCTGAATGTAAACACCTAATATAGGACATTGACTCTGAATGTAAACACCTAATATAGGACATTGACTCTGAATGTAAACATTTAATATGAGCATTGGGTCTGAATGTAAACACCCAATATAGGACAGTGACTCTGAATGTAAACACCCAATATTGGACATTGGCTCTGAATGTAAACACCCACTATAGATATTGGCTCTGAATGTAAACACAATCGTAGGGCGTTGGCTCTGAATGAAAACACAAGAAAAGGACATTGGCTCTGAATGTAAAACTCAATATAGGACATTCACTCTGACTGTAAACACACAATATGTGCATTGGCTCTGAATGTAAACACCCAATATAGATATTGACTCTGAATGTAAACACAACCGTAGGGCGTTGACTCTGAATTAAAACACAAGAATAGGACATTGGCTTTGAATGTAAACACCCAATATAGGACATTGGCTCTGAGTGTAAACACCCAATATAGGACATTGGCTTTGAATGTAAACACCCAATACAGGACATTGGATCTGAATGTAAACACAATCGTTGGGCGTTGACTCTGATTGAAAACACAAGAATAGGACGTTGACTCTGAAGGTAAAAACAAAAGTATAAGACGTTGACTTTCAATGTAAACACAAATACAAGACGTTGACTCTGTATGTGAACACACGTATTCGACGTGGACTCTGAGTGTAAACACAAGTACCGGTATATGGCTGTGATTCTGAATGTAAACTTAAATATACGACGTTGACTCCGAATGAAAACACAAATGTAAGACGTTGTCTCTAAAAGTAAACACAAATATAGGATATTTTATCGACAATTATACACAATTATAGGCCATTGACATTATATACAAGTATTAGACATTATCTATGAATGTATACATGCGCATAGGACGTTGTCTTAGAAAGTATATTTTCAAAGGTCACATATACATAGTCTCTTATTACACTTAATACGGTTCTTCTTACGGAATATTGTCGAGGTCTGGACCCTCATTTGATGGCTCGTGCTTAGCGTTGCCATTGGTAATGGCAATATCCTCACCCATGTTACTTCCGGGTTTCTTGTCATCTGTGTTCTTCACCTGAATCTCGTCCAGTTCAAAGCCCTCGTGGTTGTAAGCTAAAAAATGGGGAAACGCATTAGGGGACACTTGTGTACAACATTACGTATTTGGAAGACAACACATTTTACTAGATTTACTTACTTCATCAATTGAATGGTGATGCAAATCATACAATAAAACCCATTAATAACTAGTAACTAATGCGATAAACTTGTTTGAAAGTTTAATTAAATTATAAAAACATCGCAATTCACACGAAACAATAAAGAATATTATTAATTGACTTTATAATATTGAACGAGAATCTGGTCAGTTTGTTTTTTCGCTTGATACGATGTAAACCTCGCCAATAAATTTAAAAACTCGACCAATACGGGAAAAACTCGGCCAATATGGAAAAACGCGGCCAATACGAGATTCAGCCAATCAGGATTCAGGATTAGCTCGGCCTTATACGAGATGGCGAGTTTTTTCACGCCATTTTGAAAACGCTTAGCATAATTAACTTTGCGCTTTGTAATTTTTAATAAAAGTTTCTACATGTAGCACTCCCACAAAATAAAGTGAGCAAGGGCAACATCCGTACTTATTAATGTATCGGACCGAATCTACCGAGTGACGAATCATGAATTCCAGACGACATCGACCACGAAAACACACATTTCCTTCCCTTGACGTATTCTTCAATTTGGCGTTTATTTTTTATTTGAATTTCACATGGTGAACTTATTTGTTAATATTTGGATTAAAATTGGATGGCTGGATGCACCTCAGAAAGGGAAGGAAATGGGCGAGTTAGCTGAGCGTTTGCTCTTTAAACTCGCCGACAGCATCTTCACACTGACAAGAGAGGATACAGCTGAAAAGAGGCTGGTGGAAGGCTCAACGTAAGGAATTTGAAAATTTTCTTACTCTTAGTAACTAAGTAAGTTAGTAAATTATTCCTTTTATTTCACAATGTGACATCTAGTCGTCGTCTTCAACTTTAGCCCAATAACAAGGCCAATATGAATTTAACCAATTAATAATACATATTGTTACTAAAAATAGTAACAAATTGACGTCGATTACGGGTCGTTACTCGGCTCCGCTGAGCTAATATAATATGATTGGCCGCTGGTGCACGCGCTATTGTTCTTTACAAACTAATAGAGCAATCTATTTTAATCTCAATTTTAGTGAAATACTTTTCAGTTTAAGTTTTAAAAATCTAGTTAATATCGAGGGAAAAGGGGTACTAGCACTGCTGTTAAACACAAGAACAGAATATGAAAGTAGAACATTAAAAGAGTGATTATTTTACCGACTTAACATGATGCTGTGACTTGTATTTACTGAAAGACGATGTCTGCATAAAAGCATATATTTCCGGTTTGTCAGGATACCGAACACGCTGTTATTCTATAGTACATTGTGAAGAAACGGTATCTAAGATAAAACGGTATCTGAAGAATAAGGGATATACCAATTGTCTATAGCTTGTCTTTTTCGATGAACTTTTGCGCCTGTACTACGGTGTACGTAAGAAATCGTAAGTGGCGGTCTAGGTCGGGTATGTTTACTGAATTGTATGTTTATCTTTTACCAAATTTTAGCGAGCGAAGCGAGCGTTAAAACAAGAGCTGTCAGAGGACAGCGCGCTCGACTATTCGAAGTATTTCAGTTGGTACATATTTTGGATAGTGAAAGGGGCATAAATTTGTTAAAATACAATATTTTTAAGTGAAGCCTTGTATAGTTTATAAATTTTTGGAACAAAATCTTTAACCACAAAGTCTATGTAAAAAGTGGGCTAACTCTGTCAAAATACAAAACAGAGTTATGGGTCATGCTCCCCCTGATACTAGACTTGATGACAAAGGTTAGTTCCAAGTTTCAAGTGAATAACTTATGTAGTTTTGAAGTAACACAACTTTTCAATATAAACTTTAACCAACAAATCTATGTGCACAAGGGGCATAACTCTGTCAAAATACAAATCATAGTTATGGGTTATGTTGCCCCTGATACTAGAGTTGATGACAAAGGTTAGTTCCAAGATTCAAGTGAATAACTTCTGTAGTTTTGAAGTTACGAAACTTTTAAATATAAACTTTAAACAGAAAATCTAAGTGAAAAGGGGGCATAGCTCTGTCAAAATACAAAATAGAGTTATGAGTAATGTTGATCCTGGTACTAGAGTTGATGATATAGGTTAGTTCCCAGTTTTAAGTGAATAACTTATGTAGTTTTGAAGTTACAAAACTTTTGAATATAAACTTTAAACAGAAAATCTACGTGAAAAAGGGACATAACTCTATCAAAATACAAAACAGAGTTATGGGCAATGTTCATCCTGATACTGGAGTTGATGAGAAAGGTATATTCCAAGTTTCAAGTGTATAACTTGTGTAGTTTTGAAGTTACAAAACTTATTAATATAAACTGTAACCAGAAAATCTATGTGAAAAAGGGGCATAACTCTGTCAAAATACAAAACAGAGTTATACGGAATGTTGCCGTTGATACTGGAGTTGAAGACAAAGGTTAGTTACAAGTTTCAAGTGAATAACTTATGTAGTTTTGAAGTTACAAAACTTTTGAATATAAACTTTAACCAGAAAATCTAAGTAAAAAAGGGACATAACTCTGTCAAAATGCAAAACAGAGTTATGGGGAAGGGAATCACTGACACTGGAGTTAATGACAAAGGTATTTTCCAAGTTTCAAGTGAATAACTTATGTAGTTTTGAAGTAACAAGACTTTAACTTTAACGCGGATGCCGACGCCGGGGGTAGTAGGAAAGCTCACCTATTCTTCAAATAGTCGAGCTAAAAGCGTATATTTCCAGTTTTGACCGTTTAATATATGCCCATATATGTATGGTCCGGGAGTTTTAGGGGGGCGCGCGCCGGGTGACCCCCCCCACCACCCCCCCCCCGTGGATCTGCTAGTGATTATATATAGTTTACGTGCATCTTTGACTTTCATAAAAAGTAGGCTATCACTGAACAAAATTGAATAAATCGGCAACTTTTACCTCAATGGCAACTTCAATCCATTGCTTCTAACAATAAAAATCTATCAATAAGCACTTCAATTCCATTTTCTTGCATCAATAAGCCTTCATTTATAACAATCATAATATTAAATGTATGTGAACCATTCTGACCAGAAACACGATTTATCACATGCTATACCTTATTTCCCGTGTAATACAACCATTACGAATATTTCTATCTTACACATGTGTAAGATAACATTTTGAGCGTTTTCATTGGCTACGTATTCTTTGACTGACCAATCGGTTGAATTTATTTTGGTGAAATGACGTCGTCAACATGAAATGACGTCACGTCAGTACACAACTTTTTGGATTTATCAACACGTTTGGTAAAATTAGAAGATTTTTGTTTCGTTTAAAAGCATGTGATAAAAAAGATCTGACACTCGTCATTTTATACCATATTTTATTAAACTCGTCCAGGAAATTCGTTAGTAAGTTCGCCAAGGGCTCGGTTACTAACAAAATTCCTGAACTCGTTTAATAAAATATGGTATGAAATGACAACTCGTGCAGATCCTATATTTACGAAATCGCAATGACTGGTCATAACGTATGATTTTATTAATATTAAAGTCTCCAAATATTTATACAACTGACAAACTCAACATTTAGAATAATTTTTGAATTTGTCCATACACGATTTGTTAAACTATTTGAATTGTTTTTACTGAAAATAAGGCAAACACGACACAATCGTTGTCACAACAATCCTGAGAGTCCAGCGAAAACTGGTTTGTTTCGTCACTGTTTTTCTGTTTGCAAATTACGTCATTTGTTAGAATTGCGTCACAGTATTGCGTAATTAGTTGAATGTAAATCAAAGTACGAAAGGTGGTTTTGGTGGTTTTGCTAAAAAAGATGGTAATAAAGGAACTAACATGATTGATTCTTTTCATATGACAGCATAATATGTATTATAAACGATAAAGTACGGCAGAGCTAGGGCGGGCGTAAATAATCGGCCCTAGCCGTATAACGGCCCTCGGGCCGTTATATCGGCAGCGGGCCGATTATAGACGCCCGCCCAGCTCTGCCGTATATTATTGTATAAGTAACATTATATTATAAACTAGTACGTATTCAAATTTAGTCTGCACGTGATTGTTTATACAAATAAAGTACCAGTAAATTGATATTAAAATAACTGCTCCTACCATATGCACATAATGTAATCAATTATGTGTAGATCTAATAATATATTTAATACAGACGATGGTTAATTTAAATAATTTTTCTGTCGTTATTTTTACAGTTTTTGTACGCATCGTCGGTTTCCTTGAGCTGCAGCAGGATGGCGTTGGCGATGGGAACCATCATGGCGGTGGTGGCGGTGTTGCTGATCCACATCGACAGGAACCACGTGGGCAACATCAGGCCTACCATGATCCTGAAACAGAGACGAATACTCAGCCATGAGCATTGACTCATTAGCGATGACGGATAGACAAGAAAATTGATCAATGAGGGGTATGGAAGGAAATTGATCCAGTGAGGAATGAGGGATAGGGAATGAAATTGATCCATGACAAATGAGGGATAGGAAATGAAATTGCTCCATGACCAATGTGGGATTGGGAATAAAATTGATCTATGAGCAATGAGGGATAGCGAAGAAAATTATTCCATGAGCAAGAGGGACAGGGAATACAATTGATATTTTACCAACAAGGGATAGGGAATAAAATTGATCCATGAACAATTAGGGATAGGGAAAAAAATTAATTCATGAGCAATGTGGGATTGGGAATAAAATTGATCTATGAGCAATGAAGGATAGGGAAGAAATCAATTCATGAGCAAGACGGACAGTGAATAAAATTTATCTGTGTGCAATGAGATATATAGGAAAAAATTAGCAATAAGGGATAGGGAATAAAATTGATCGATGAGCATTGAGGAATAGGGAAGAAATTGATTCGTGAGCAATGCGGGATTTTGAAGAAAACTAATCCATGAGCAGTGAGAGATAGGGAAGAAAATTGATCCATAAGCAATGTTGTACAGAATCCCATGCACACTTCTTGGATGCTACTAATAAGGCCATTACATATTCGTTAAACATCCTGTCGTAATGAGTAAATTGCAGGTTATCTTTAAACGGTCTTTTAACAGTATAAGTTCGCATGGTAAATATGAGGTATCAGGGTAATTTATAAACCGTACTGGCGTCATGGTTATGTCTAAATGTACTGAATCACATGAATTCTATAAACGGCACTGTATGCGCTGGTTATGTATTAAAGGTACCGGTTTACACTGTATAAAAGGTAAAAGTGAGCATGGTAAACTATAAAAGGTATTGACCAGTGCGCAGTGTAATTTACAATGCATAACGGTACTGGTGTCATAATAATGTTCAAACGGTACTTGTTAACAGGGAATCTATAAATAAAACTGGTTACAGTTTAATCTAGTAACGGTACTGACACACATGATTATTCATAAACAATAAATAAATATAAGTATAACTGGACCTGAGCAATCTAAAAGAATAAGTTAAAAAGTGCTTCCTGATTATACATTGTACTTCCGGGCCTTTTTCAGTTTTGAAGTGTTATAAATGGTGTTCCTATATGCAATCTACCATTTGTTTATGATCGCACAATATACGCTTCAGACAACTATTTTCAACACGCAGCCCAATTCCTAAGTCGCTTATCTCACGAATGTTTGAATAGTCGAAAACAACTGACAGAGCTGCTTGTACTAGATGGCGAATCATCCAATGTTTGACCTAGATATTTCTCTTACTAAGATATATACCTTATTGTACAATTGGAAGAAAAGCAAGTTTGAAAACTGTTAAACAAAAAGTAATTGGTGACTTTGTTTCATCTTTAAAAAAGGGGAAACGTGATTTAAACTACTTAAACATTAGTAGTTAGAAAAGTATTAATTATGCGATTTGAGTGAGACAGAATTATCAGAGATCGCCATCATGGAAGGTCAAAATAAGTTCAATGTCACTTCAAGCGGAATAATTAACATAGAACGGTTGTGTATCAAGTCAGTCAAAATTGGTCCTGAGTTTGTGTGAACGCAGGTTTAGTTTGACGCTTTAAAGGGGGATATATACGATTTCAATATCAACATTTCATTTTTTCGGCGTAGCTGTCTAAGATCACTTTTGACCTAGATTTCTTGCGATAATTATGCAGCGGAAAAATTGAATGCCAATAGAATTGGGCAAATTTTCTAATTTTAGGGAATGCAAACTTCAAACAATGGTTTAACGTATACCAATAACTGTTGCATACTTTTGGGGATTAAAAATTTACATAATTGTTTACATAAGCGGTTAAATTAAAGTTATAAACATATCTTCGACATACACTCTAGAAATGAACATAATTATGAACAATTTTACTCATTGTATGTCAGGATCAGAATGTTATATTAATTCACATAATGAAATAACTATATTGTTTAGCCTACATAATCGGCGCGCTCTATAAATAGCAATTACAATGCTACAATTCACGGGGACGACAGTCGGTCACAACATACAATGTTGTCTGTTGAGCTCGCACGCACAAAATATAAAGTGGTAAATTTCTGGCATTTTTCTGATAAATAAGCAAAACAAACGTTAGCAAAAAAATTTATTGAGCTTATATTTCCTATTATTTTATCATTGTGTAAAAATATTATTGTACGCTGTAACCGACTGTCGTCCCCGTGAATTAATTCTAGCGAGTACAACTCCAGCAGGAGAATCATTCTAAAAATAGCGCGCAGTAAAGCTGTGTTAATACACACGCATCAATTAGCGTCTGGAGAATCCTAAACCCGAGAATTGCAATAAATGGGGAATTCATAAACTTACTGCTCATTCATTCCCGCTATTGATTTCTGACAATGTTAACTTGTTAAATTTGCCAAACAAATTCATGTATCCATTATGTTTACGTAAATTACTAGTATTTAGCTTATTAATGTATCACTGGTGAAAACATGCGGCGGTATATGATCGCTTTATTCACGGTAAAGATATTACTAATTATTAAGTTTATCTCAAAATAATTTTGGGGGCCGAACATTTTCTAATAGTGTCCGAAAAATCTAGTGTCCGAGAAGTCTCCTTAGTAGGGAACGAAAAGTATTGGGTCCGTGAAGTCACAGCTTGGTCCTCTTGTATTATATTTAGGCAAAAAAATCCCATCTCAATATTAATGTCTACGCCGATTGTCTTTTTTAAAGACATTTTTTGTTTCATATTTTCAACAACAAAAATGAGAGGACTAATATGATCGAGGAAAGTTAAAATAAAATAAAAATACACAGTTATATGTAACACATTTCATATGTTTTTTTAAATGAACTCCTTCATAACGACAAATTTATTCCTAGCGCTACGCCGATACCGACACGTTTAATCGTATTTGTTAGAGAAACAATAAACGTATCCATGTGTCGTTTGAACAGATTTGCAACAAATATCGGGGATTTCCCAATGTCTAATGTACATTAATGAGTTTTTGACTGGAAGACGAAACGTATTTTAACGGCGTAAAGCTCTAATTTCTAGGATTTTCGAATATCAGTTCTTCTGAACTTTTATTATAGTTTGTTATTCATCAACGTTTTATCGGTTTAACTTTTATTTCATATGTTTCTACAAAAATTTGATTAAATCTTACATACCCTCTTTAAGATGAAAATCATACTCATTTAGCTAGAAAAAATATCAAGTTTGTATACAAAACTCCACTCAACTTATGTTCGATCTGAACACATATCCTCATAAAGACATACAATAAAACCTTTGAACATTTCCCCGGTCCAATTTTGCACTCTCGATGCGACAACATTTAAAACTTAACTTTATTTGCAGCTGAGAAACATCTGTCTACGGCGGCACAGAGGTGACATGCATTTCCGGGTACTCTTTCATATCGCGTTCCCACGATATAATAAATCGAGGAAACAAGATACTAAATCGTGGGAACGAGATACTAACTTGTTCGAACGAGATACTAACTCGTTTGTTTAAGTATGTAGAGGGAACGAGATCAAACTCGTGGGAATGAGATACTAACTTATGCTCAACAAATTGACAATTAAAAAGCAGAATGCAAAAAAGATTCAGCCAGAAACAATAACTCTGTTACGTTCGATTTTACCATTTAGTTTCTGTACCAACAAACACTAGGATGCTGAGTGCGATTCTCTTATGGATACATTGACAAGTTAAACACAATGCAAAAAAAGTCAGCCGGGTACAATAACTCTGTTAGTGCCATTTAGTTTCCGCTCCCACCAATATCAGGATTCTGAGTACGACTTATAGGGATACATTGACAAGTTAAACAAGATGCAAACAAAAAAATGTCAGCAAGGTACAATAACGATGTTAAGTTCGAATTTACCAATTTGTTTCCGCCCCCACAAACATCAGGATCCGAAGTGCGATTCTCCTATGGATGTTCCAATGTTCAATGGCGGCTGCTACAATCAGGCCACCGACGAATAGCATGTTGGTATCCTGGAACATGTAAAAGTGGGTATAGGTTTGCTGTTGCTGTTGTTGTTTTGTTGTTTTCAAAAATGACTCATTTATTCAATACAATACCAATATCACAAAATGAGCAACATGTAATGCGGCGGAGCCACATTTTTATCTAATATATATTATGTAACATATAAGTGCAAAGCAAGGACTAAAATATAGTATTCATTTATACGAAATGTTACTTTGACCGAAACGGAATTAATTTTAATTTAGAAAATCAACATGACGAAATGTTTGTTCGTTTGAATGTTTGAAAATTTTCCAAAATAGTACGTTGCATATTTAAAAAAATAATAATGTGACTTTTTTACACTCGACGCTCAATTTATTTCAAATAGTCCGTTTACGTTCATGTATTCATGCGCGGTGTCCTTGACTGAAAGCACTCCGACAATCGGGAAGAGGAACACAGGAACCAGTGACGTCACAGCAATAGGAAGCGCCTCTGTGATCCAGAAAATCGCCAAAATCACCACGCAGTACGCACATTTTGCAACCTGCAACAATCATGCATGGAAGTATATTAATTTCATAATTGGTGTTTATAAGTGGACAAGTAATCGCCTTCATTAGGATGCCCATCATACTTATTATATTCTTTTACGTCATCGTTAATGCTGTCATCGTTGTCATCATAAATAATTGTCACAGGGTGACAATTGTCGTTGAAATATGTCGTTGAAAGCGTATTAAAACGATTCAAGAGCAAGTTCGATGTTTTAATTCCCGAAAACAAAATTTCATAAGGACAAAGCCTGAAATAAAATAACATAATATAAGCAATATAAATTATGTATTATTATATTAGAAAGTTAATAACACAATTCATTAAAACTCAATACATAATATCATCAAATACAAATATTTCCAATTTTTCATATATAAATATATAAAACATTTACCAGACAGACAGAGATGTGAAAAATTACAAATACCGCAGGAATATAAATTCACTGTTCAACTGAACTGCTAAATTACTTCAACGGCAAAAAATGATACAAATCAAGATCAATATAGTCTCAAAGAAGAATATAAATTTTACTCACAACTAGCTAAACCAAGTTTCAATCAATCTCTAAGATATGCTTTCACCATGCAGTCAGACAATTATCCAATCAGTACTAGCTCAACAGTGTTAAGAATTGAAACAGTTAAAAACACTACACACTGTGTGCTACACAGGTAACATAATAATATCATGATCACATAACAACACCATCTTCATCGTCATCATCATCACCACCACCACCATATGAATAACAATAACAACAACAACAATAATAAAAAAATAAATAATAAGAATAATAGTTGTAATCATTAGTTATCAGTCTAATCAATATTAAATGTCATTTATTTCGTTTAATGTTATTAGTAACGTAATCAATGAATAGAATAATTAACAGATATTAAAATTTCAATTAACCTGGAACGTGCCGATGAATGGTTAATGGTTAACATACTTTTGTATACTTTACGCTTACTCTTGTATTGACCCTAATCGAATTCGATCTAGGCAGTTCAACTTTGAATGTCGCAATTTACTTTCTGATTGTAATCTGATTTGTCATAGTTTTTATGTACTAAGTATTTCAGAAAAAAATGTTGTTTTATTGGAAGTTTGAAATCAGCTATTCCATATTTAAAAATATTCGATAAAACTGGATTAAAAAGAGACCAACTAGCCCACTGCCATATAGTGCCGTGAGGTCGTTTCAGCCAAGCGCAAAATTCATTCTCAATGTTAATATTCCATTTAAAATGTGTATATATATACAGGATCTGACACGAGTTGTCATTTCATACCATATATTAGTAAACGAGTTTAGGAATTGTGTTAGTAAGCGAGCCTTTGGCGACCTTACTAACGAATTTCCTGGACGAGTTTAATAAAATATGTTATGAAATGACAACGAGTGTCAGATCTTTTTTATTACAAGCTTTCAAACGCAGCAAAACCCTTCTAATTTTACCAAAATAAGTTGGTAAGTCCTCACAGTTGTGTACTGACGTGACGTCATTCCATGTTGACGACGTCATTTCACCAAAATAACGTCATACGATTGGCCAGTCAAAGAATATTTAGCCAATTAAAACGCTCAAAATGTTATCTTATGCATGTGTAAGATATAGAGGATATTTGTTTAATGCAGTGTAAGATCGTATTTTATTTCATTGTGGTCAAAGAAACAATATGTTCACGAGTGGCGGAGCCACGAGTGAAAATATCAAGTTTCTATGACCACGAATGAAATAAAATACGACCTTATACTGCATTAAACACATTTTATTTTTATTTCATGCTTTTGAACGATAAATAAAAAAAAAAGCGCTAGATGTGCTGAAGCGTCAAACGTTTTGTGTATTAAATATGACGTCATTATAATTCAAAAATTGTCAATCACTGTTGTGGTGGGAAAATAGTGCCACTCTTACTGCGTCGTTGTCGCTTAAATATATTTGTATTGAATTTTATATTGTGGTTTTTGTTGTTTGAAAAGGCCTATGTAAACATTGAAGATTAGGGTATTGACATACTTTCAAAAAAATAAACATAAAAAAAAATTAAAAGTAGTTCCATATAACCAAGAGTGAAATGATCAAACATTATCATTTCACTCGACCTAGAGTGAAATGATCGGGTTATCATTCACTGGTATTCTCCACTCATTCACCGCATAGCATGAAATAAAAAAATATTCGTAATGGCTGTATTACACGGAAAACAAGGTACACTGTATAGCATGTGATAAAGTTAATTTTTATATCAATTATTTTAATTATCAGCACATGGAACTGACACAATAACTTGAAATTACGACGGAAATGTCGATTTAATAAACAAACAGGTGTGTCGACTTTTGCATCGATAATTAGTGTTGTGTAACCTAAACAAACCGTGTTGTATGTACACGTATTGGAGTTTTCGGTTGTACAGATGAAAAATATGTTGTTATTCACAATAACTAATCAATGGTTCTTCTTAACATTCTTTTGATTATAAATCAAAATATAAGGTAATTAACTTTTTTGGTTATTTTTAGCGATATATGTTTTAAGAATTGCATAAGCGCTGGTCGTTTCTTCAACAAATTGCCTTGTTACGCGAAATGTGTAATGTTCATAATGGCTGATTTATATGTAAGAAGCGATAAGAAAGCTGGTTAGAACTGCTTATGAAAGTTTTAACTTCTTTCAGACGTTTCTATTCTGATATCTTGATGTGACTCAACAGCATAATGATTTGTGTTTTCATGTTTGAAGGTGTTTCATCTACATTGTTTAATGGTTGCAAGAGTTAGAGCGTAATTCGAGCGAACTGTGGTCATTAACGAGAGAATTATTCTCTCGTTAATAAGAGAATTATGTGGAGTAACTTATTTCGATGTAGTTAAAATTGTTATTGAATGTACGTTATGCACCAATGTACATATTTTTGTACTCGCATGTCATTGTTTTGCCTTGCATTTGCATCTTGTACAATAAGAAACGGATAATGTATAATTATTGACATGTAATTTACATGTGTGTTTAAATAAAGGTTACGATGGTGGCTGATTTCTGCCATGTCGTTTTGGCGTGTTGGCGCCTTTGAAGGGCGCCAAAACGACAACACGCAAGAACGACAAATACCTGATTTGTCGTATCGGCGCGCATATTTATCGTTCTGGCGTGACGGCGTGTTGGCGGTCTTCTAACGCGCCAACGCGCCACAACGATAAAATAAGGGCGACAATACGACAATTTTGTACGCGCCAGAACGACAACACGACACTTAAATATCTCGTTATGGCGGTCCTTATTTGGCGTGTTGGCGCCTCAGATTTGTCGTTCTGGCGGGTTTGAAGGGCGCCAAAACGACAACACGCCAGAACTACAAATAAGCGCGCCGATACGACAATTAAGATATTTGTCGTCCTTTCGTGTTGGCGTGTTGGCGCCTTCCGCTAAGCATGCACGCCAAAACGAAAGGACGACAAATACCTTATTTCTCGTATCGGCGCGCTTTTTGTCGTTCTGGCGTGTCGGCGCGTTGGCTTCCTTCAAACCAGCCAGAACGCCAGAACGACAAATCCGAGGCGCCAACACGCCAAATAATGGGCACCACAAACTTGTCGTATTGGCGCTCTTACTTTGTCGTTCTGGCGTGTTGGCGCGTTTGAAGGGCACCAACACGCCGACACGCCAAAACGACAAGTACTTTTATTTGTCGTATCGGCGCGTATATTTGTCGTTCTGGCGTGTCGGCGTGTTGGCGCCCCTCAAAGGCGCCAACACGCCAGAACGATATGGCAGAAATCAGCCACCAAAGGTTACACACATAGGTCTGCATATTACTGTGTGTCACTCATGGAATGTTGAGGCATGGTAACGTGGGAATGGATTAACATTTTAATTATTAGAACAAACGCTCCTTATTGTAACATGCTCACACATTCTATTCAAAGTCATTGTTATTCAGTATACACGTACGTTAAATTTAATTATTAGTTCTAATAATACTACTTTTGAGTTATAAACGTGTACCAGAGGTAACAACCCGAGTGTGTGTTGTAAATTTGTTAAATGAAAATCCCCAAACATTTTATATTAAGCAGTTATTTATTAAAACAGTATTAGAAACAGTAAATTATTATTATACTACTAGAAGCATTACTTATTACTACTAGAGGCATTATTTACTACTACTATCAAAGTTTTCTACATAACAAAAGTACCTATCACTACAACATCATTAACGTACTACTACTACATGTAAACCATAAGTAATTAACTTGCTATCGTACTTCAACAGTTCATTTTTGCTATTGTAACGACACCCAACACGACACAAATGTAAACATTTGCCAATCAAGCATCAGACAGGAAACATGAAAAGCCCTGTAGGATAATATTTTTCACAGATCATATTTTTCACACGCCTGTGAAGAATACGATCTCATTTGTCACAATTTTAAGTGTGAAGAATGATATTGGCCAAAAACGAGGTATGCGTGACGATCACAGAAGAAAATGATTTCATTGCATATAAAAACACAAACAGGATACGATCAAGAACTTCACAGAAAGTGTAAAGAATAAGATGTGTGAAAATAAGATCTCAATGTTCACACCTGTGTAAAATGCGATTCTATTTTTCATAAATGTGAAAAATATGATTTGTGAAAAATATGGTCGTGAAGAGCCCACATACTGAACTCAAATAACCAAAACGGCCATTAATGTCCTATAAACTAACGTACGTGTAGTTGACGTTACTTACCGGACCGCCACCGTCAACCAATATAAACGGAAGGAGCACGATCGGCGTTAACGTCACTATGAGTATGTTCTTGATATGCAATAAATCTCTCAGTGCGTTCGTTACGTTAATCATAGTTCACGTTTACGTCGTTTACGTCGTAGGCGTTGATTTATGTTTATGTGTTGATGCGTAAAAGAAGTAGATCCGGTTCGTTTAGAAAAAAATATATCCTCATGCAGAGATGTAATAATTGTAATAAATGCTCCGTTTCGCTAGAACGGTAGTTTTATGCACATGTGGATGTTAACATTTAATACATGCTTCGTTTCTTCGTAAAGTTAGCTTTATGCACAACTATAACGCTGCAAAGCCGTAACAAATGGAACACCTTTATCTGTATTTACATCGTTGAACGTTGTCATCCACGTAACAAG